>JAVSBS010000540.1:28439-64069 GCA_033124195.1 Coracias cyanogaster | reverse complement strand
GAGACTGACTGGCCTACAGTTCCCTGGTTCTTCCCTCTCTCTCTTTTTGAAAATGGGGGTTATGTTTCCCCTTTTCCAATTAGTGGGGACTTCACCAGAGTGCCATGACTTTTGGAATATAATAGAGACCAGTTTAGCATCCGCCAGTTCCCTCAGTACTTGTGGGTGTATCCCGTCGGGTCCCATGGACTTGTACGCTTTCAGGTTCATCAGATGGTCACGAACCTGATCTTTGCTTACAATGGGCAGTTCTTTCTTCCAGCCCCTGCCATTATCTTCTGTGACTCCAGGAGTGTGGCTGGAGCCTTGCCAGTGAAGACTGAGGTAAAGAAGTCATTGAGAACCTCTGCCTTCTCCATATCACTTGTCACCAGTTCTCCCATTTCCTTTCTAAGGGAACCCACACCTTCCTTAGTCTCCTTTTTTTTTTCACCATTAATATACCTATAGAAATTTTTGCTATTCCCATTGATCTCCCTGGCTAGATCTAATTGTCTCTGAGCTTTAGCTTTTCTAAGCAGGTCTCTTGCTGCTCGGACATCTTCCTCATATGACCCCCATTCTAGCTGTCCTTTCTTCTACTCCTTGTAAAGTTTCTTTTTGTGTGACAGTGTGTCCAGAAGCTCCTTGCTCACCCACCCAGGTCTCCTAGCATTTTTTCCTGCCTTCCTCTTTTTCGGTATTCTTTGCTCCTGAACACGGAGAAGGTGATCCTTAAATACTGACCAGCTGTCCTGGAGGTTTTCTTTCTTTTCTTGGTAACTAATCCACGGGACTAGGAAGGACCAACAAGTCTGATAATAAAACTTACTGGCGAGATTGTCCTTCAAAGCTCCGCCATCATGTCAGCATGACTCAGAATTTTCTTGCCCTTTGGTTCATAAACTTACTTTCCCATCTGAATAAAATAACATGGTCCCACTTAACTTGCTTACCCAGATGTAACTGTAAGGGAAAAGAAAACAAGAATTCCTGTCCTTGCTAGTAAAACCCACTCACACTCCAAGGAAAAATACTTCAACCTTGTATTTGCATCCCTGCCTTGGGATTATAACTTCAGAGTTGCTATCCCAGCACCACTGGTTAGATAATATCTTGGATATCACAGTGGACAGGAAATGGAGAGCACTTAGCCAATCAAACTAGAAAATGAAAGATGGAAAATTAAAGACTAGCTCTCTGGTAGCTTATGTCCCTACACTGGAGAGCAGTCTATGGAGTGGGAACATTGGTAGAGAGTTGCCAGATATTTCTCAGGGCTGTAAAATAGTTTTACAAACTAATAATGAAGGGATGAGAGAAAGAAAAGGAGGAAAAAAAAATATTCAAGAGAAGTCCTGGAATGAAGTTAGTACATCTGTACTCATATATTATCAGGAAGTGGGACTGATTCTATTTCAGCAATCCTTCAGTGTTGTAGATTCCGAGTTCTTTATATGATTGCTTGCATTTTAGGCTTGCTTTATGCCATTTTGAAGTAGATAAGCAGCTTCAAAACAACCGACCAATTGATTTACTATCAGTAATTAAGAGCTCAATTTGTTTCCTGTTGTTGCAATACAAGCTGGGTCTTCCCAAAGGGAAGGAAGAAAAGTCTTGGGTTTACCTCTTTTTTATTGTGTTCTTCTGAACCAAAATATTACACAGCCAAAGGAACAACTAGTCCTGTGTGTTTTATTTGAATGTTGTCAGGTGTAAGAAGACCTGGATATGTTCTTTTGCATTTTTTTATTATTTATTGTTTTTGTCAGATTCTTTCGCAGGTTGTTTTTGGTGCCCTGTATATAGAAAGTCACAGTGATACCCTTTCCTTAAGTTTATACTATTCATTACTTTTGTGATAGGAAAAAGTTCCTTGTCCTGTCTGGAATTTATTAGCTTGTAAGTTCATGTCTTGGACTCCTGTAGGAATGGGGTTGCTTGATATCTTTGCTGTCAGTTTTTCAAGTTAACACATAATGTACGTGTGTTCATAAATTTTAAAAGTTTCCCTATTTGATATTTCCTGCTTTTTCTTCTTTCTTTAATCAACAGTTGATTATTTCAGAAAAAAAGTACAGTACTCTTGGTGGCTTACTAAATGAATCTCAATCCTGGGAAAACAAAATTACTGAAAGGAAAATCCTTGTTTGTTTTGCACTGTAAAGGAAAAAAATAGTAATCTATGGGAAGGCACATCTAAAGGGAAATAAAAGAGGAAATTGTTAATACATGCAGATTTATTTATAAATATAAAGGGTTGTGTATATGTATCTAAAACACCATTTTTGAGATCAGATAATAGAGGAGACAAAGAAACATTGGAATCTACCATGAAAGTTAAAGACTACCAAGTAATATAAACAAATATGGCTATTAATATGCATGCAAGTAAGTGTTTGCTGGATCAGAACAAGTCATGAATATTCACATGATTATCAGATGTTTTAAACTTATAAATATTTAAGTTACTAACTTGTTTCAGTTTCATGTTTTCATTTTCCATAAGCTGTTTGCTGTTCATTACTTGTTTTATGTTATAAAGCTGAAATTTTAGTGATCTATCATGTTGTTCAAATAACGTTATATAGAGTCTAAGTAATCAATTTGTGAACAGTTTATGAGTGACCCACAAAGCAACGGCTCTTCTCATAAAGTTTGCATGCCAATGAACAAGCTTTAGGACTAGTTTGTGTATAACAGTACTAAATAATTTAAAAGTGCTGGATTCACTAGTACTACCTGACCAGTTTTAATTGCAAGGAATCTGACTTTTTTTTTTTTGCACAGGAAGATACCTTATTTCATATATTTTCAGATCACAATATTAATTAATGGTTAACTTTCATATTTGGAAGATTGTTTATTTTTTTTTTCCCTGGAGCATCCTGTATAGGACAATAAGGCCTCTTTCCCAGTAAGACATATCCCAGCATCCTACACGAACCTGTTTTGGTCTAAATGGGGAACGTGATGAAATCTATGACCTTAGTAAAGTATGTGTGATGATATGTACTGTACCAAACAGTGCCAATGAGGCTAAATCTGTCTCTGTATACAGGCCAAGTAATAAAAGTAAGTCACAGTATAAATAATATTGAAGATACTTAAATGCTTATGAAGGAAAAGTCATAGACTTTAGGTTAGCTTGTTCATAAAATTATGAAAAATGAACATGTGTACAATAGGAAGAGACACACGTGAGAGGTGCGTTTCCTCATCTGGTTGTACAATGAAGACCTTGCCTTGAAGAGCAGTTATATCTCTCTCCAGAGAGGGAGGGGGTGTCTAGGAACAGCACCTGAGCAACAGACCGTGTTACAGTCACTGTAGCAGGGAGAGTTTGAGATGGAGTACAGACGGCCATACAGCCACTGGACAGGTTTTGATTGCACACAGTTTTAGTGTGGACTTTGTGTGCGAATGTCCAATTACCCATGTCTAGACTGTAAATGCTCCTCAGAAGTAGCTTGCAAGAAGCCCCTGAGATCTCACCATGGAGGGTCTTGCTCATCCACTTCTTGCAGGAAATTTCTTATATTCTCTTGGCACAGTGAATTCAGGGCTCTCATACACTGACCTTAAGATAGTTTTGCATCAGTGAGTGTTAAGAGCCTGAAAGTAGTGAAGACAATAAAGAACCTTTTATGGGAAGTTGTTCCATCTTCTGAACATGCTACAATCCTTGATATATCCTAGTTTAGACATACATTATAAAATCACATAGCATGGATAAATTCTAAAAATAGAGAAAGGTGTAAACAGAAGTGTCAACCAGCACTTCTGGCTCTTGAAAAGACAGCTTGAATTAAAGTGAGAGACTCTGTAAAGTATAAAGACTGCCTGAGGAGGTAAATGTCAGAATGCATGTCACACGAGAATATGGCTTGCTGGTACTTGCAAGACCAATTCTTATCTCACAAGGGAATAAGCTAAAGAACAGAATGACTCTGATGGAGGTCAGCATAAGATGAGCACTTCTCCTAGGAAGTGAATAGGAATATTAGTGAACCCATAGCCCTGCTCCTGACTGTATTATGGCCTTTAATATGAGACAAAAGAAAATATGAACAACCGTTAACACTACAAGTATTTGAGGGTGCTTCCACCTGAAAGGGCCTGAAATGAGTGTGGAAAAAACACATTACCTGAGGCTTTGCAGTTGCCATTGCTGTCAGGTACCAGTAAGATATTAGCAAACCCAATACACTCTTCAAATCCACATTTATTGTAAAAGACAACTTCTTTCCTTAGAAATAAACCAAATAACTAAAAATTAGTTTACATCAATTATATAGGGTAACAACAGCTCAGCCCAAATCATAAATTAAGTGAATATGTGTATAGCCCCTCTTGCATTTAAATGTTAATGCAAGTTATTGAGCCAGATCCTCACCTAGTATGATTGACTTAGTTACCCTGAATTTGTTTGATCTATAATTGTTTGCACAAGCCACATGCCTGGCTCACTGTATAGAGACATGTGGTTTGGGATAAAAAGCAGATAGTAAGATTTTTGCTTGTGATTTAACCATTGTTTTCTCATGGTTCAGATGACAGGTTTGTGGATCATTTGGGAAAATAAATTCAATAATTTTTTTATTAGCTTTTGTGCAAACACCATAAAGTTTTATTGCTATAATGTTCATAAAAAGGATGTGAGCTAAACTTTATCAAGTTTCCCATTGATCTCAATGGATTTTGTAGCCTAGTGGGAAAGAACATAGTCCTGCATGAAGTGAAAGAAATTCAGGTTTAGATTTTATGCACCTAAAAATGGATACAGTAACTTACTAGTTTATTTTGTAAAAGTTGCTAAGAATTTAAAGTCTCTTTAATTTATTGTATTTTATTTCTTTTCCTCTGAGGGAAATACCATTGCAAAATAAGCCTTTTATGGACTGTATGAGGATAACAGAACAATTGTTTGAAATATAATGCATTGTAATGAGATTTTTACATGTGTACTATCTGTTGATGAATATCTGTTAGAGATATATGTAAAAGAAAATAAGAGATATAAGAAAATAAAATAAGAAAAAAAATAAGAAAAGGAAATAAAAATATATTTAAAAGAAAAGAAAAATCATTGTTTTGCATCCAGTGCATTCTATAGCAAATAATAATCAAAAGAATTTTCTTTGTTCATTTTTTTGTTTAGGCTGTTATTCCAATTTTGGCTGTGTGGCACTATTGCAGCTACAGAATGAATTCTAGTATAGTAGGGCTATCAACTCTGATCTCATGACCTCTGGAATAACATGTAGTTTTATAAATTGTTTACATTTAATACTGAGAATATCTGTTGTTCACAACTTACATTGGTGGTTCATCCTGAATAAATATTAGATATATTTTAGGTTGTCAGTTAACTTATACTGTCATAATCATGTCCATCATTAAAAACTATAGTGACTGTAGCTTTTATACCTGTCCTAGAAAATGTAAGTGGCAGTTTTTCAATATTATTTCATTGCCTTTACTTTGGAAAAGTTTTAACCATAGATATAACAGATATGGACTCTTAAAACTAAGTTGTTGGAAGCTAGACTAAAAAGTGTTTGGCCAGAAGCAAAAAAAGTTTATTACTTTAACAGAAAATACGATTACAGGGAAGCTGACTAGAGCTGTGATACAAAGTAAAAATAAAAAGGTGTGAGGAACAAGTGTAATGTGCAAACAAGCAAGGTTAGTACTGAAATATTAAATATTAGATTCCTTTCATAAAGGTAAATTGAAGCAAGTGTTAAGCATGTAGATGTTATGTGCAGGTTTTATACTTCCTCTAGGACATTTACCCCTCCACTCAGTAAACACATAAGAAAGAAGAGAAGAAAGGAGAAGAAAAGAGAAAAAAGATGCAAAAAATTTGCTAAGGATTACCTAGGAATGACACGTTAGCCTTCTACATCCACTAATGAGACGTAAACTGAAATCTTCCCCAAAAGACTGGTACATGAATTTGGAAGGCGCAAGAGGATCTATTTAAAAAAATTGTGGTAACGCTACCATTCATATTTTAAATTATCAATGGGCAGGAGTACATATTTTGAGAACAAGATATCTTGATTCCAGATCCTCTTTCAGCTAAAGAATTTCAGACCTATAATTTCCATAATCCATGGACTAGGATCTTTTGGATAGTTAAGTGATCCTTTATTCCAGCAAATGAATATGAGTCATGGTACAGCAGAAATGGCAAGATCTGTAAACCAAACCAAAGTTTTTGAAGTAGCGGTGTTTAGTGTCTGGGGCATAAATGTAGGAAGTCTTCAAGAGCCTGCTTTCAGGATTACCTGCATCTCTTGCTTGTATTTTGGGATAGATTATTGGTTTTCAGGTTCTTAGAGACACATTTTAGTCAATCATTTTATTTCAAAACAAATGCATAAAACATACTGAAAAGAGGAACTGGACCCCTGGCTTCTGAATGGCTGAATGCTCCAGCCATTTCAGTAAACATTTGCATTCCCTGCTCCTCTTTGATTTCATCTGCAGTTTTCTAACAAGGCTGAGATTTAAAAGAAGTCTTGGTAAGTAGCTCATAACCAGAAATGGGTAGCAGCTAGTGATAATATCTCTCTCCTCTCATATGTCAGTGATCTATATGGGAATTTCTTTTTTTCTTTTTAGATCTTAGAAGTCCTCAAATCTTCAATTTCCACTTTGTTAGCGAGAGCTACAACTGCCAGCTTTCTGTAGGAAAAGGGTGAAGGTATCTGCTTCCATCCATATTTTATAAAGAGTTTGCTCTAGTTCATTAGTTTTGATCAGATGAAGGCAACTGGATTTTGGACCTTACATATTTGGACTGTTGCTTTTTATGCGTATAACTGAGCAAAAACTGAGTTCCACCTGGAACCTGTGGACAACCTCACACCAGAGCAGGTGGGTGCCCAAAGGGGGCTGTGATCCCATGGGAAGCCCACACTGGAGCAAGCTCCAGGCAGGATCTGTACACCCATGGAGAGAGGAGCCCACCTGGAGCAGGTTTGCTGGCAGGACTTGTGACCCTGTGGGGGACTCATTCTGGAGCAGTTCATGAAGCACTGTAGGCCATGGGAAGGGCTCACATTGCAGAAGTTCATGGACGATTTTTTCTTATCGGAGGGACCTAATGCTGGAGCAGGGGGAGAGTGTGAATTGTCCTCCTGCTGAGGAGGAAGGAGTGGCAGAAGCAATTTGTGATGAACTGACCGCATCCCCATTTCCCTGTCCTCCTGTGCCACTTGTGGGAAAGGAGATAGAGAAATTGGGAGTAAAGTTAAGGTCAGGAGAAGGGAGGGGTGGGAGGAAGGTGCTTTAAGATTTGGTGTTATTTCATATTATCCTACTCTAATTTGATTGATAATAAATAAAATTAATTTCCCCTAGTCAGGTCTGTTTTGCACATGATGCTAATTGCAGAATGATCTCTCCCTGTTCATATCTTAATCCCCAAGCCTTTCCTTATATTTTCTGTCCCCTGTCCAGCTGAGGAAGAGGAGTGAGAGAACAGGTTTGGTGAGTACCTAGCATCCAGCCAGGGTTAAACCACCACAGTGGTATTTAAAGGATTTAAAAGATAGCCTCTTTTGGGGTATCTTTTTGTGTCTTTTCTGACCCTGAAAAGGTTTTATGACCTTGAAAAACAGATTAGGGGGAGGCTTATACCTGTACTGTAAATTAAGAAGAAAATATTAGTATATAATTAATATAGAGGAATCTAAGAACTATATTTACCCTGACATTTTATACAGAGTTCGGAATAGGTTACTTTATAAAAAATATTTCCTTTACTTCTCTTATTTTGGTTCAACTGACACACTTATTTCCGACATGTATTTACAGCTTGACATTGGTTTTTCATACGCAAAGAAATGGCAAATTTTTCAGTCTTAAAAATGTAATTGAATATATTTTTTAATCTTAGTTTGACTGCATAGTGCCCAGAGAGAGACACAGGAGTGTCTTTAAATGACCTAAATAGTATTTCTGTTAAAAAAAAGGTCATAGCTTCACATTCCAGTATCTCGTAGCAGTGCAGGCTAAAGTTGAGTGCAAGTCTCAAGGGGACAATCTTCTTCCCAGTGGAATAAAGTGCTTCACTATGGCCTTACAGAAGCAAAAGGTTTAGAAATTCCACCTTAAGAAAACACACAGAACAACCAGCAAAGTAGGGAAGGATAGCTATAATACAACTAGATATTAATGTTACTTATCCTAAGTTTAAAACAGGTTCATATATGGTGGGAAGACAATAGTTTAGAGATTACTTTTTGGGCCAAAATGAAAGTTAATGTTTTTATTAGTTTCAGCTAATTCTGGTAATGGAGTGTAATTATGAATCCGTAATACCTGAGGAATACAAAACAAGAGAGGATTTTGATCTGGAAAAAAAAAACTAACCCAACTTAAAGTGTGTTAATGATTAGGAAAAAGCAGTCAAAATTGAAAGAATTTTAAACATATTTCAGACTAAGTAATAGCCAGTTAGAAAATTAGTCCTTGAGGAAAAATCGTTCTGGATAATAGTTAGCTTGACTACTCTGAAAATTCTGCATTAGCTGCTCTAGTGCTTTAAAGAATCAAAAGTATTAAGACAGAAATATACACTGAGTTAGTAAAACAGCACACATGGTAGTACCTTTCAGTTACACCTGCGAATTAAAAAGACCAACCACAGTCTAAGCACTGGCATATGGCTTTTTATCTTATCAAATTATCAGCATGGACATCAGTACCATCATGGTCCATGACAAACTAGCTGTCTCCCATAGCTGATTTCATTTGTGGTAGACAACTTGAGTGTTGCTATACAATGTAGCTGTTGAGACATGAGTCACACCATTCTACTGACCTGAAGGGTATCAAATGGTCTCTGGACTGTTTTATCTGACAGTGTAGGTATAGGACTTCTGATACATAACACAGCATAAGACAATGACCTATTTCCAGTCTAGAAATAGGACCAAAGCCATAAAAAAGAAAGTAAAAACTGCGGGAAAGGAAGAAGCTCCACAGAAATTCTCATAGGAGTAGTGAACATTACCAGAAGATAAACAGTTCATTACTCCAAATAAAAATACTCATCTTAACTAATTATTTTTTAGCATTGTACACAGGTGCACAAGTTGGTGTTTATCAAGAGGTTTTGTAGTAGCATCAAAATAAAAATAGTATATGAAGGAGGGTAAATGGTTAAAATGTTTTGCTTAGAATAAGTTTATCCCCACTATAGGCATATATAAACTATATTTTGAATATCAAAATATGTAATGAAACCATTTGTCACTGCATCTCAGCAAAATGTTCTACACCTGAAGGTTCAGGGCTCCAACACAAACAACAAAAAGTTTGAAAATATTTTCTAGGACTTCAGGAGTGTCTCAAAAGAGTGTAGAACAAAGCTGAACGTTCATGACCAAGAAGACTCTTTTGCTTCTAATACATTGTCTAGAAAAGCAATGCATCTCTGAGAATCTTAAATGTAATGGGCTAGGTAAGAAAGTGATCACTATTGCTAATCACTACAGGAAAACAAGCCAATAAAAAATATTAAAAGAAGTGATGCTAAAAACCTTTTTATAGTAAATAACATAGGGAATTGTGTGACTAATAAAAGTCCCCAAAATTTTGAGATGCTGGTGTTAAGAGAAAATTTGAAGAAGTTAAATGGAACAGTCACCCTCACCAAGTGCTGTCCTAGCTTCTGACAAGAGTTTTGAACTCCGGAGTTTACCAGTTAACTTTCTTTCAGCTCCCACTTTGTATTTTCCAGACTGATGGTTATTCACATTCTTGAGCTCTGATTATGCATTAAGTCAGGAATCATGAAGAGCTCAGCTCTTCCAAGCCCAGAAGACAGAACAAGAGGATTTTTCTCCTTTGCCCAAGTAATCTAACATTTTGCACAGTATTCTGCTTTTACTTGAGAACTGTACAACTTAGTCTCAGAGGTCAACTATGTTCTTCATTTCCCTTTTTTAGGTACGTGCATCCAGTAATCCCCTTTGCTGATCTGAGCTCTGCTTTTCATGAAACTGTGTTCTGTCACTGAGAGATAAGTTATGCCTGATGCCTTAGTCTACAGAGGGCCAAAATATGTTTTGTTAAGTCTATAGGGCACTAGCAGAAGAGCAGTGTCTGTAGCCATTACTCTTTTCCATCCCTCCTGTCTTCTTGATATGTTTGTGAGTAATGTTGAAGTCTCAGAGGTACTTGGTGTCTTCAGTCAGTTAAAGAAAGCGCTATTTGGTATCCAGATGTTACATTTCTTTTTCACTGGAGGAAACTCAGCTCGCTGAATCTGTTAGTATGATCGAGTGGTATATTTTTCTGTTGAGACAGAAGTTAACGGGGCAATCAAGTGGAGAAAGAAAAAAAAAAATTGAAAAAAAACCCCAGTGACCTTTATATGACACATTAAAACTAAGCTAACTTTCACAAGAACTGCTTATCTCATTTACTGCAAAAAAGCAAGTGATTTTGATATGAGTCCATCTCTAACATCTGTGGTTTTTTGTTTTCTCTTTCTCATACATCAATATCTAAACCTACAGTTTCTATGTTCTTAAATAAACCTGCTGCTTCTTGTTACTATTGGTTCAAGCATCAAAGAGTTTGTTCTGTTTTATTTAGAAATTATGTTTTCGTTTATATTATGTCATTGGCATGGAACAACTGCTTCCTTCAATTAAATCTGAATTTTACAAAATTAAAAATGTCAACATATATATTTCTCAATACCTTTACTTGTAAATAGGGCATTCATTTATGTGATTTAAATAAACATACATGAATACCTTTACTTGTAAGCAGGGCATTCATTTATGTGATTCAAATAAACATACATGCACACGCACACAGAGTTCCTTCACTCAGATAAATGTTATAATATATAATTAATTTTAAATTTTACCTACATGAAACAGAACATTATCTTTCTGCCTTTCATTCAATTATCAAAATTATTAAGAAATTTATTAAAGAAACATATGCTGGGCTTCTCCGAAGTCTTACTGTAGCAGCTTAATTTGATGATACATTATAGTGTTTTACAGAAAGAGACTATTCTTCTGTTTTTTCATTAGCATAATAGGTTCTTGAATGTTGTAAAATTCCTGGGTTTGATGGGATTAGGGGAGCGACAAGTTTCTTTTATCAATATTTTTGCACACAGCTATGTCAGATATTTAAGGTTTCAGTGGGAATCTGGTTTGTAATGGTAAGCATATTTGTAAAGGTTTAGAGGATTTGTCTTGTAAAGATTTAAAGCATTTTTTTTTAACTTCTGTGTTTTTTGAGAATGTTTTCCTTTCTTCACAACACATTATAGCTTGTCATATTTTCAGGTACGTTTTTTTTTTCTCAACACTTCTGATAGCTATTTTCCACAGTCAAATGTAAGAATTGTATTGTGCATGCTATCATTCCAAATCTGGAACATTTTTTTTAATCTAGAGGAAATTATCTTCATTTATCCAGCACTGTAGTGTTTTGTTTTTTTCATCTTTTTTGGTGTTGTTTCTTTTTCCTTGCCTTAATAAATAAGCAAGCTTTATTTTTCAACTGGGGAAGTACACCTCAAAAATTGTTCAGCACTAACACAAACACAGTATGAAGAACTCAGACTAATTTTTCTTCTGACATATGTTTGTTTACTTAACAATGTAAAATTAGACATATCACAGCATAGAATAATTCTCCTTTTCTGTGTACTTCAGTGCAATAGTGGACACACAAGAAATAAGTATGGATCAGTACAAGACTTGATACTTATAAAACATGGAGGCAAACCAGGCTTTGCTGCTGCATCAGAATTTCCTCTTTTAGAAGTACAATATACAACATTACTACCACAGGTTAGACAAAGCTACAACGTTCATAGAATCATTGAATGGTTTGGGTTGGAAGGGATCTTTAAAGTTTAACTAGTTCCAAACTTCTTGCCATCGGCAGGGATATCTTCCTTAGATCATGTTGTTCAAAGCCCCATCCAAACTGATCTTGAACACTTCCAGAGATGGGGCATCCACAGCTTCCCTAGGCAGACTATTCCAGTGTCTCACCACCCTTACAGTGAAGAATTTCTTCCTCACACCCAATCTGAATCTACTCTCTTTCAGTTTAAGACTGCTAACTCTTGTCTTGTCACTACATGCTCTAACAAAAAGTTTTTGTCATTCTTGTAAGTATTGAAAAGCTACAATCAGGTCTCCCTGGAGTCTTCTCCAGGCTGAACAACTCCAACTGTCCCAGCCTCCCTTCATAAGCAGAACTGTTCCAGCCCGCTGACCATTTCTGTGGCCCTCCTCTGGACCTGTTCTAACAGGTCCAAGTTTTTCTTTTACTAGGGACCCCAAAACTGGATACAGTATTCCAGGTGCAGGTCTCATGAAAGTGGAGCAGAGGGGCAGAATCACCTCCCTCATCCTGATGGCCCCACTTCTTGTGATACAGCCCTGGACATGATTTGCTTTCTGGGCTCCAAGTATACATAGCTCATATTTAATTTTTTGTCCACTCATAACTTCAATTCCTTCTCCCCAAGACTGATCTCAGTCTATTCATGCCCCAATCTATATTGATACTGAGGATTGCCCCAAGCCATTTTCAGGACCTTGAACTTGACCATGTTGAAGTTTGCGAGGCTGGCATGGGCCCACCTTTCAAGCCTGTCAAGGTCCCTCTGGATAGCACGCCTTCCATCCAGCATGTCAAGTGCACCACAGAGCTTGGTGCCATTGGCAAACTTGTTGAGGTTGCGCTTGATCTTATTGTCCATGTTGCCAACAAAGATATTGAATTCCACTGTCTGTGTCATTAATAAAGGTATTGAACAGTACCAGTCCCAATATGGACCCCTAAGAGACTATGGTGATTTGGAAGAAGAACACATTTCTGCATTCTTACCCTGAATTTCTCTCTGTTTCTTCTGAGTAACTTAGAAAGGGGATAAATTTATAACACTACTCTAGAAAGGTTGGACCTGATGATCCTAGAGGTCTTTTCCAACCTTAATAATTTTATTATTCTATGAAATATCCACATTATCACCAAGTTAGCAGGTATGTATACATGGCATAACACCATGGCAGAGAAAATACTTTTTCTCAGGAGCCTCTTGCAAAAGGATTAATTAGCTCAGGTGGATTTGTCTTTTGGCATTTCCAATTTTCTTCCAGTTCTGCTGTTAACAAATATATGACTAACTTGTGCCTCTGTGAGCAATGCTCCCTTCAATACTGCTGAGGACACCGTAGATAGAATGTCATTCAGAATGTCAAATTTTACCTTTTTTAATATTAATTTTTCTTACATGAAAACTTATATGACTATCTTGTCCATTCTATGCCAGAAAATTTGATATTTTTGTTTAGTGTATAAGCAGTACAGCATGCAGGAACATATAAGAAACAAAAAATCATAGGAAAAAGCCTCACTATTAAATAGCTGTTAGAGGACTTTTCTGATTTATCTCTGTTTTGTTTCCTTCTGCAAGCAAAATAATAACTTAAATAGTAAGGACCTCAGTAATTGTAGCAGCTCTGGCACATTGGTGTCTCTTATAATTTTTCATGATGACAGCTTATAATGACATACACTGTTATGTTGCCAACACTCATTAGCGTAAGCTAGCAGAAAGTTAATCCTGTCATTTTCTTAAACCATCCTATTTTTGCTATGACATGGCATTACATCCTTGTTCTAAATCAAACATCTGCTCTTTGTGCCTACAACTAAGCTGAAGAATGCTGGTTGTATAATATAATAAGCAAAGACTAATATTTTGTTATTAATCCAGATAAAGAAGTTGCTGATATGAAAAGAATATCTTATTTTCAGCTTTAATACCTGTACTAAATCTTTTTTCCAATATTTGAAACTACTCTCTATTATACAATGCTTAGTTGTTTTAATAAATAATGAATTCATTAAGACTTATGAAAATAAATGTTCATTAGTCTACACTGTAATACAAATTTTTATTTGAATTTAACTGTCTTACTCTTTTAATATCATTTATAAAATTCCTATTAGAACAATAAATACAACCTGGTTCATATTCATGTCAAATTGAGTATCTCATTACTTTAACTTCTAGGAAAAAAAAAAAGAGAAGTAAAATATGGATATTTTTTCCAAGAAGTTATAAACATAAAATGAATTTGAATATGTGATTCATTCTTAGGAAATCAAATGTATCTTCAGTGCTTCTATGAAGATATTACAAATTAATCCCTGTCTTTCTAGAATATTGTCATCTACCTAGAACTAATAAGGATATACTTTTTATTCATTTATGTGTTAGAACACTCTCTGAAATGTTTAAAAAAGAAAAACCCAAATCCTTTTAATACAGAAAATATTGTGATTTTAAAAGGTTTCCAGTAAAAGTATTCTGTAGATATTAATAGCAATTGTCCATGGTATGCACCTTCACAAACAAAACAATACTCTATGGGGATGGACTTTTTACAAAGGCCTGTAGTGATAGAACAAGGTGTAATGGGTTCAAACTGGAAGAGAGTAGATTTAGGTTGGAAATTAGGAGAAAATTCTTCAGTCTGAGGATAGCAAGACACTGGAACAGGTTGCCCAGTGGGGTTGTGGAGCTCCATCCCTAGAGATGTTCAAGGCCACATTGGATGGGTCCTTGAGCAACCTGGTCTAGTGGGAGCTGCTCCTGATATTGCAGGGAGTTGGAACCAGATTATCATAGAATCGTAGAATCATTTAAGTTGGAAAAGACCTCTAAGATCATCAAGTCCAACCTTCATCCTAACATTTCCCTGACCTCTAGATCATGTCCCAAAATACCACATCTACCTGTTTTTTTAACACCTCCACACTCTACCACTTCCCTGGGCAGCCTGTTGCAATGCGTAACCACTCTTTCAGTACAGAACTTCTTCCTGATATCCAGTCTAAACCTTCCCTGGTGCAACTTGAGGCCATTAGCTCTTGTCCTATTGTTAGTTACTTGGGAGAAGGGATCAAACCTAGCCTCACTACAACCTTCTTTTAGGTAGTTGTAGAGAGCAATGAGGTTTCCTCTCAGCCTCCTCTTCTCCAGACTAATAATCCCAGTTCCCCCAGGTGCTCCTCTTTGACCTTTTTTTTGCCCTTCCAATCCAAACCATTCTATGATTCTATGATTTATTTGGTAACTACACATTCAAGAAAGTGCATTTCTAGATGAAAAAGGTGCAATTATATTCAAATTTTAGGAAGTCTAGTCAGCAGTAAAAGATCTGTACAGTGGAATTAATTTGAGTTCGTTGGGGAGCTGTTAACTAAAGCTGAATTGCTGAAATGTGAATCTATGTGCATGTGGAAAAAGAACAGTTTCAACCAATTTTTTAGTAGGATGGCTTTTTGATAGACAGTCCTCTTAATATACAAGGCTGTAAACTAAAAGCCTTAAATTTAAGCCTTTGTTTTGAATGTCAGGCTTGTCATATAGTTCCATAATCTACAAATTATTTGCAGAATACTGGGGATGGCATGACCACTTCCCTAGGGAGCCTGTTTCAGTGACCGACCACCTTTTCCTAATGTCCAATCTGAACTTCGCCTGAAAAAGCTTCATTCAGTTTCATAGAATCATAGAATCATTATAGTTGGAAAGGACCACCAGGATTATCAAGTCCAACCTTTATCCTAACATCTTTCTAGCTGCTAAACTATAGCCTCAAGTGCTACATCTACTAGTTTTTTAAACACCTCCAGGGGTGGTGACTCCACCACCTCCCTGGGCAAGCTGCTCCAGTGCCCAACCACCCTCTCAGCAAAGAATTTCTTCCTAACATCTAATCTAAACCTCCCCTGATGCAACTTAAGGACATTTCCTCTCATTCTATCATTAGTAATTTGGGAGAAGAGACCAACACCAGCCTCGCGACAACCTCCTTTTAGGTAGTTGTAGAGAGCAATAAGGTCTCCTCTCAGTCTCCTCCAGACTAAAGAGCCCCAGTTCCCCCAGCCGCTCTTCAGAAGGCATGCTTTCCACCCCCCTCACCTGCTCCAAAGACTTGACTTATCTTAAAATTTCCTTGTCACAAGGAAGTAGTATCGCTGGTCACAAGAGAGAGGAGATAAACACCTATCCCCCCAGCTGCCCCTCTTGAGCAAGTTGTAGATTGTGAATAATTCATCCCTCAGCCTTCTCTTTTCCAAGCTGAACAAACCAAGTAGCCTCATCTGCTTCTCTTAAGTCTTGCCCTTGAGACAATGGCATTTCATTTTAACTATTTTTTCTTCTCAATCTCCCTGTGACAGTGGACCAAATGCTCATGTCTGTCTAGAAATGTAGAAAGAGGAAATAGTTTCATTGTCCAAGTATTTTTATGTTTGCTCTATAACAGTATGATCTTTATTTTGTCAAGTATAGGGGAAATAATAAACTTCAATTTCTTTAACTGAGATGCTATGTTTTACCGTAATCTGCCATTTGGTGAGGTTGATGTATTAATTTATGATGATTTAGTCTGAGGATGGTTTCCATGTAAAGTCTGTTTATAACAGTGTTGAACAAATGAAGGTGAAAAATTTGTTTCTCAGTCACACA
Organism: Coracias cyanogaster; assembly: GCA_033124195.1. NCBI lineage: Eukaryota > Metazoa > Chordata > Aves > Coraciiformes > Coraciidae > Coracias > Coracias cyanogaster. The sequence continues at coordinate 47,538 of JAVSBS010000540.1, read as the reverse complement.
TTGTGGCTGAGTTACTGTTCAGTGAGCTAAAGGAAAGAGCAGGAGGCTGGCAGCATTCCATCCCAATGCCAAGATGGTGCTGAAGTGCATTGACTTCCCATTTGTATTTCACTCACTCACTGATAGTAGCAGTGATGCCAAGATTGTGAAAGGTGCTACAGGAAACCGGAAAAAAAGGGAGGTAAAGTTATAATGTCTACGTTTTTGAACTAAACAGAGCTGAAAGGGTCTGAAATATTAATGAGAAGGCTTTGAAAGGTATCAAAATAAAACCAGAAAATAAGGTATGACTACAAAATGACACATAGAATGGGACATGCCAGCAAAGCTCTACAATGTGAAAGGACAGCCAATTGGATTAAATGAAAATGAGTATAACTCTGTTTAGAGGACATTGACTAAATACTCTGCACATATCTCATGCAACATACTCAATTTTTATTCTAGAAGCTTCAGTTCTCTCAAAAGCTGTCACAGAGCCCTTTCATTTCATATCACTATCCCATGTATAAATATATTAAAAATAAATAACAATTTTTAGAAGTGGGCTCAAGACCAAGGACGAAGAAATTCTCACCATAAATATCATATTCTTCGGACCAAGAACCTCAGGATGCTGGTGACTTTTCATCATAACTCCCTGACCCAATTTTTATTTAAGATTAAAGCTGTAGACCTGAGGACTCAGAGGACCCTTGGAAGTATAAACATAACACTAGAGAAAAAGACTCTGGTGGATATAACATGTATGCATTTGCATTGTATTGCTGACTATAAGTGTTAGTTTTCAGTTAACCATAATAATGATAACTCTGCTGCATTTTCATTAGACTCCTAAGACCTTAATTAGTGTCAAGGTTTAGGGTCAGTCTGCTAGACCTACAACAGATGCTCTCTGTTAACCCCTCCTTCCCCTGCTCAAATAGAGGAAGAGAAAGAGGTTAAGGTAGAGAGACTTATGCCCCTCCCCCAAATGGGAGAGGAAGGGAATGAAAGAGAGGCTTCTGGATTAGAAAATAAAATTAAAACAGTTTTAATGAAGATAATAATAATAAAAAGGAATATATGCAGAACCAGTATCAAATCAAACCTCCCCCTGATGGCAATTACATCACCATCACCACTGAGGCTGTAGCAGACACTGGCAAAGTCCAAGACCGGGCTCCAGAGTTGATGGGAACCAGGTTCAGAAGCTGGATTCAAGAAGACACAAATTGGGATCAAAAGTAGGGCCGAGAAGCATGAAGGCCAAAGGGAAGGGAAGGGTCTCAAAGTCAAGAAGGCCAGTGAAACAGTCCTGAAGGCAGAGAGGAAGGGTTGAGACCTTTGTGATCCCTCAACTTTATACTGAATATGAATTACATGGGAAGGAATAACTTGTTGATCACTTAGGGTCACTTGTCTTGGCCGCTTCTCCCCTTAGGTGCGACCTTTCACTTTCTGCACTTCACAATTCACTACACAAGAGTTAGCAGTGGCCTTGGTCTGCATACCAATCCTTGGTAGTAACTCTAAACGTCAAGTAAACGTCTGCAAAGACGTGCTGTTAGCTTCAGAAAGTGCAGTTAGTTCAAAGAGACTCAGATGAAAAATAAAATCACTGAACAGAATTGGTTTGATTCTAACTCAGACGAGGACAATTAGACTAATAAAAAATTATTGGTTCCACAGATAAGGTGTGGTCCTTTAGTTCTTAGCAAGATTTTGAGTGTAACAAGGAAGGAAGGAGAATTTTTCTAATGTAGATGGAGGAACTATTAGTTCCCTATTATTCCATTTATCACTAAGTGCTCTTATCTACATAATCATAGAATCACAGAATAATAGAATGTTAGGGGTTGGAAGGGACCTCTGGAGATTATCAAGTCCAACCCCCCTGCCTAATAATAATAATAATGATCTTATCTCACTCCATCCTTCACATTGATCATCTCTGTAGTATAGTTGGCTTAAGGTTTCTTCAACTGGTTTACAGAAAGCAACATCTTATCACCCTTGTCAAGCCAACAGATAATATCAGACTAATCATCTTGCAGTCAGAGCTTTGATTTCTAGAATGCTGAGCTATACACTAAAACCAGAGTTAAAAGGGATTCTATGAGAGATAGAATGGTTTATGAATGAAAGCATTTCTTTTCCATTCATATACTAAGTACTTTGCACATAGACATCTATGTATATATGAATTAAAATGGAAAAATGTTATTTGAGAATGCAAAATCAGCATTTATCCATAATGGGATGTGCTTTAAATCAGGTCTCTTTAAATTCACTCCCTGTATTTCAATTCACAGATCGTAAGGGTGAGAATTAGGAAATCTCCTGTCCCTTACTGATCACTCATCAATTGAGTTAATCTGATATTTGTTCTTGTGCAACTTTTAGCCTGAGGAATTATTGTTGCTCTGTGCAGCAACAACAGAAGCAGATGCTAGATTCGGTTTGGATGTATGCCACTAAAAAAACCTTAAATGCAAACCCAAAAAATGATTTCTGGCCTAATGCCAGGTGATCTCACTTCTTCTCCATCTGCTGGAGAGATTTTAATTTGCAATCACTTTTTAAAAATGTTTTTAGGACTTTGCAGTCATATTTCTTTTTTAATGTTTGCTTGACTGGCAGCCAGACTTCATTTTGGCAACTCTCTGAGGTTAGATCACCTTCTCACGGTATTGTTGGTATACCATACAAGCAAGATTGAGAAATATTTCGCATGGATGTCTAATAAAATTGACTGACATGTATGATAAATATGGCAAGAGGTTCAAAGCCACTGTTGGAAGAAAAAGTAGCAGAAGCTTCCTCCTTTGACGAAGGATCACACTTGCAAGTTCAATGATAACATGGAGTCTTTGCAGACAGGTTGATCTGAGAGCAAAAGTCATGTCTGGAAAAATATTCAAGAAACAACAACAAAAATGCTTCTTTTTTTTTTACTTGCTTTTTAATTAAGACTATAAATCCAAGAAAAATCTTTTAAAAGCTAAATTTTCAAAACCAGTGATTGCATGGAATAAAAATTGAGAATGTTCAGTTGCTCAACATTGTTTTTCAACATACTAACACAGAAAGAGAACAATAATATATGCCCTGTAAATTCATCAGGACTGTATGTTTAATATCTTCAAAGGACACTGTCACACAAGAAGTTTGGCAACATTCTTCATTATCATTAAAACTGACCACATGAACAAACAATATGTTAAATAAAGAAAAATAGAATCTCAGTTAAATTAAGATAAAACAAATCTGAGATTTCATTTGACAATTCTGTTTGCATGAGTTAGGTGTCATCTGTTAGCAGTTGTTGTCAGCAGTTATTCATATGTCTTTCCAATGTCATAATCCCAGAACCCTGTATTTCCAAACATCTATATTTAGACTTTCCAGGATGAACCTTGTCTCTTAAAACACTGTTGTGAGTTAAATTTATCAGCAAAGACTTCCCTAGATTTATTGAGTATAGAGTAATAACTGAAAATGTTTTTTCCAGAAAAGCTTTTGTGTATATATAATTGATTTAAAAACTCCAATGATTCCTTTGAAAATCTTTCTACTTACACTCCAATCCCTTCTCCAGGTCGTCTCATGATTGTTCCTTTAATGTCATATAGGTAAGTGTTTATAACCCACATATATAACACAATGCTGGTAAAAAGAAGGGGAGATATTCAGATGGGATAAGGACAAGGGTTTGTTAACTATCACATGAATTATCTAGGGCTTAGAATTTTGATGACTTCTCTCTCCTTTTCAATAGGACTGGACACTTTCTAAAGAAAGATCACTATAGCTTTCTTGCCATCTGATGACATTCTCTGTCCTATATTTTAGAGAGGAGGCAAGATACAGTGGTCTTGTTTTCACTTAATTTGAATTTATACAGATACATATGAATGCACTGATAACAAAACTGCCGATTCTGATACAGAGCAGACTCATATTTCTTAAGGGTGCATAGCCTGCCATCCAGTCATCATTCCTTCATGTGCATTTAGATAAGGCAGTGTGGTGACGAGGAAGTAGAAGTGGTGATTCTCACCTAAAAACTGGAAAGGTTGTGCAAATTATGGTGACCGAATGCCCTCCTGCCTTGTTAAGAATTACTCACTGTAGGAATATCACCTATACGCACACACAACAGAGAGAAAGGATCGCTTTTTAAGTACTTCAGAGGCAGTGGGCAGTACAATATGATAATAGCTTGCTTTCATGCCAGAAGCTCTTTGAAAAGGCCTGAGTTTCTGACATTGTTAGAACTGAAAGTAACTACTGTGTAACTGCAAGAACTGAAGAGTGGTACAGGACAAAAATGCATTATATGCTGGTGGATATATAATGGACCTGCCAGACCCTGTTTGTGTTCCCTCACTAAGGTGGAATTTAACCATGCTATACATTTCAATGCCCTTCTTTAGTACTAATCTGTCTTCTAAAGACAGATCGACTTTGCAAGTTGTAAACTTTGTTTTTGTTACAAATGATAAAGCATCTGAATGGGACAATTTCTCTACTTCTGCCACATTCATAAAGAAAAAAATATATGAAAGCATTCTTCCCACCCTGCCACAACAAACCATTTGCCCTTCAAAATATCTCAGAGGAGTAGTCATAAGGAAATGCAAGTGCCTGATGTGTCTTAAATAGTACTATACATCACTAAATACTTCCCTTGCCAATTGTATTCATTAGAGAAGCTCTTAATGTTATTGAAATAGAGAGAGCTATTCACAGTTATGATTTTTTCTTTCCCCTTCTTTTGTTCCCTCTGGAATTGGTCTAGTCTAGCTAGACCACTCTTGACTGTCTGCCATTTCCACTTCCTTTGTAATGCCTTGAATAATTTCCCGTCTATTTTTCTAAGGTTTAATTAATAACCTCCATTTGCTCAAGGGACATGGATGTTTAGATTTCTAGAATATGCATTTTTTTCTTATTGCAAGGATAACAACAGCGTCAACAGTTTCACTGTTTTCATGTGCTTATCTCCCTTGTAAGAGTGAAGTGGAAAGAGGTGATAGGAGACTCACAAAATCACATTGTACTGGTTTTGGCTGGAATAGAGTTAATTTTCTTCATAGTAGCTTGTATGGGGCTATGTTTTGGGTTTCTGACCAAAATAGTGCTGGTAGTACACCAATGGTTTAGCTATTGGTGAGCAGTGCTTACACAGAGCCAAGGCCTTTTCTTCTTCTCACATTGCCCTACTGGCAGGTAGGCTGGGGTTGTACAAGAATTTGGGAGGGGGCACAGCCAAGACAGCTGACCCTAACTGACCCAAAGGATATCCCATACTACAGGACATTGTGCTCAGCAATAAAAGCTAGTGGAAGAAGCAGGAGGAGGGGACATGATGTTTATCTTCCCTAGTAACTGTTATGCGTGATGGAGCCTGTTTTCCTGGAGATGACTGAACATCTGCCTGCCTCTGGGCAGTAATAAATGAATTCCCTATTTGCTTGATCATGCAGCTTTTGCTTTACCTATTTAACTGTCTTCATCTCTACCCATGTGTTGTTTTTTTTTGCTTTTGCCTTTCCTATTATCCTCCTAGTCCCTCTTTGGGGGATTGAGCGAGTGGCTATGTGTGGCTTTGTTGTCTATCAGTGTTAAATCTCAGCACACATAAATCAACATCTGTGCAGAGACCCTGCAGAGACAAAAGCCTGATCCCAGTGCTGCAAAGAATAAGACACAGGTAGAGACCACATTGAGGGAAGCACTAGGGACAATGACAAGGAAGGCAGGGAGCATCTGCCTACTGACAGCAGAGCAAGGACTCATTCTCCACTTGCATATCTCGGCTTCAGAGAAGATATATTGCCCTAGCAACAGGCAAGGAAAAACAGCCCTCAGAATGGAAGCACCAGTGTCAGCTGAGGCTAAAATAAGTGTCTGCACCAAACATGGTGGCAGTGAGTAGTTTCTGGAGACTGCACCCTGCCTGGGATGGGACTAAATCATCTGCCAACATGACTTGTCCTAGAAGTTTTGTTGTTTGGTGGGTGCTCAGATGTGGGATGCTGCTGAGAGATTGCTAAGGCTTTTCCAGTCCTCAGACTATTAGATCTTGTTGCCCACCATGTGCCCTTGCCACAGAGGTCAACAGCATTCTGGGCTGCATTAACAAGACTAGAGCCAGCAGGTCAAGAAAAATTACTATTTTTCTCTGTATAGCACTGGAGTACTGCATACAGTGCTGGATTTCCTAGTACACAAAAGACATGGGCACACTGGAGTGAGTTCAGCAGAGACCACCTACATGGTCAGGGGGCATATGAGAGGTGTTGAAGTAACTGAGTTTGTGCAGACTGGAGAAGAGAATGCTAGTGGGAGCTCTCATTGCTGTCTACAGTTACATAATATGAGGATGTAAAGAAAACAAGGTGGGACTTCTCTCAAAGGTTCAGTGATAGAACACAAGTTGGAACACATAAAAATCTCACTACATATAAGAAAACACCTATTTGTCATGTGGATGATCAAGCCCAGGAACAGGCGGCCCAGAGAAGCTGTTGAAATTACATAAGTGAAGATATTCAAAGCTCCAACTTGGACAACACCCGTAAGACTTTAGCTTAATTATACCAGATTTGAAGAAGGCCTTAGAATCAATGACCTCCAGATGCCCCTTCCAACCCAAATTATTCTATGTTTCCACCTGCTGCTTTCCAAACTATATATCACAGCTATTCCCCTCTAAAATATATCTCACATTGAAGGATGTCTCTGTGTGAGTCTAGATACCAGTTGCATTGACTGCATATAATGATGCTGCATTACAATTAAGTCAATTAGTTGTTCAACTCTTAGACTGAAAATAAAGTTTCAATATATCTTGTAGGAGGTGGTTTCAATGTGGAAGACAAAATTTATTTTTTTCTTGTCTTATGGATGAGAATGAGTGAGCACACATAATTCAGTGTGTGCTTAATCTGAAACAGCCTAATCTGATTATATATCTAGTATAAGAAGTTTTAGCCTGCAGGTTTTGCTACATCCTAGTTGAAGCTAATAGTGACTGCCAGCTAATTCACTTAGACAAACTGCTGAAAGCATGTATGAAATAGCTTCTTTTTAAGCATACTGAGAGAGTTGTCCTATAATATTGTGAACTTTGGGTTCACTGGGTAAGAAACAACCCAAATTAGGAACCTCATAAAAAAGCAGATGTTCTTCTCACAGGGCTACTCAAGTCAGCAAAAAACTAAGAATTATGTACATAAATGAATATCTAATCAGGATCTTCTCTTTGACATGCATGGCTAAATCCTACTAATACTATGAACTAAACTGTGCTACCCCCTTCTAGCTACATGTAAAAGTAGGAATGTTTAAAAATGCAATTTATTTCCCCTTTTTCAGATATTAAACTTATTATAGTATATATAATTATATACATAGGTTATATATAATATATATTAAACAAGCAGTTCCCAAGTGGTGGTTTTTTTAAACATTGATGACGTAGAGACTAATAAAAAAATAAGACAAAATCATATTGTTTGATACAAAACTTCTCAAAAGAAAAAAAGAAAAGCCTCTTATGGAACAGTGTTTCCTAAAGGTAAAATGGGTTTAAGTGTTATTTCTGGAAAAGGATATTTTTATACCATTTTTAATATCAGCTAGAGATCATGCAAGTCTGATCCTAACCTAATTTCTGTTAAATTAATATGCCCCAGGATACTACTAATGCATAAATGTAAAGTGAACTTCACCATTATGATGGCCCTTTATCTCAGCAAAGTGCTTGTGCTTGTAATGATTGCAAGTTGTTCCCTAAAAAGAGATATTTTTACAAAACCTGTTCACTAATCCCTTTAGCCAGAGAAAATGTTGGACTCATAGCTACTTCATCTGGTGTTGTTTTGCGTATTATCATTTGGCATGATTCTGTCTTTGCGAAGTCCAGGTTTGGTGATAGAAGGACTGCTATAGTTTTGATCTGATATAAATATGAATTGGATCCATAAAAATCACAGAGTATGCTGTTTACTTCTAGCTAGCACAGTAACTGCAATACATACAATATCATTCACTGGGTTTTCACATATTCTGGAATTTGATATTAACCATAGAAAACAAAAAGTTTTTCATGAATTGCCTAAATTTGAAACAATTTGTAAAACTTGACTAAATCTCTGGCAGAGGGAGCAATGGCATTAAATGTTATTGAGTAGTCCTTATGGGAATGTTTAGATCACTGAGCAGAGATGTCATCAGCATTGTTCTAAAGTTTTAGTAGGTGAGTCTGGCAGGAAAAGATTTCATTTCAGGCTGTGATACCTTCATTCATATGTCTAAATATAGGTGTCTACGTGGGGACTGGCTTCCAATTTCCTTGTTTAGTTACTGAAGATCCTGCCTGTTCAGCTGGTAGAGGCTGGTGAGAGATGTAACTCTCAGCCATGCAGAGTAGATGGTCACCTGTTAGATGTTAAACTCAACACTAGGCACAGCAGACTCAATTTAGTAGCTAACAGATAGGTCACTAGAGTAGTTGAAGCTGACCTAAGTTACCCTCTCTGTCCTGCAGATGCTGCTAAAGAGGGAAACAGTCAATAAAACAAAACAATAAAAAATATTTCTATAAATACATTACCAAAAAAAGGAAGGCTAAGGAGAATCTCCATCTTTTGTTGGATGTGGTGGGAAAAATCATAACAAAAGATGATGAAAAGGCTGAGGTAGTCAATGCTTTCTTTGCCTCAATCTTTAATAGGAAGAACATATATTCTCCAGATACCCAGCCTCCTGATCTGGAAGACAGGGATGGGGAGCATAATGAAGCCCCATGTCGGGGTCCAATTCCCCACATATTATGGACTTCTGCCTTATTAAAACAGCAAACAAAGAACTACAGCCTCCATGATGCCATGGTTCTGCCAGAAGTTGGAAGCCGGAAGCCGGAAGTTGTACAGATGCGGCAAGGTATAAAAACTCAGAAGAAAACAAAAACTCCCTGTTTTCACTGGGCTGCGCAGAGAGATACATCGCTGCCACCAAGCCCCACCCCCTTCCCCGGGCCTCACGGCCAGTGGGGAGGAGGGGGAAAACTGCTGCTGGAGAGTCCGCATCGAGCTGCTGTCTCCCGCCGCTTTAAGAATCCAAGCACCTCTCACCACTCTAAGAATCTGGGCGCCTCCTGCCGCAGGGGAGGAAGGAGTGGGGGGAAGCCAGACGCCCCCCGTGCCACCACTGGCCACTGTTGTAAATGCGCCAAGTCCAAACGCCAAAAGGTTCCAAGCAGAGGGGGAGGGGGGAAGCTGCCACCTCCCGCCGCTTAAAGAAACTGCGGCAAAAAGCCGTCATCATCATCGCTGTCGGAGAGAGACTCCTATTGTTCTGAAAAGCTGGCAAGTCGCCATCATCATCGGAACTGCCCCAGTCTGCCGGCTGAGCGTCGTCGACCCGACCATCGCCACATGCCGGAAAAGGGTAGAAACTGACATATATGCACACGCACCACACCACACCAGGTTGACTAAGGGGGAGTGAGTGGGTGGGTGTGGTGTCCTTTGATATCATAATATTTCAATAGAGTAAATACAGTTTTATTCAAATATATTTGGTAATAAACTTGTTAAATACTCATCGGTCTCTGTAATTACCTACGAGCCTGGTGGTGGGGAGGTATCTCGCTTTGCCCTCGATCCCCTTTCCCTTTGGGAGGTGGTACGGACGCTTGCGCCCAGACTGCGACACCCCAGTAATTCAAGGGGAAATGATCAGTGACCTGCTACGTCACTTAGACTGACACAAGTCTGTGGGGATGCATGGGATCCACCCAAGGGTACTGAGGAAGCCGGTGGAAGTGCTCACCAAGCCACTTTCCATCATTTATCAGCTGTCCTGGCTAACCAGGGTGGTCCCAGTTGACTGGAGGTTAACAAATGTGACACTCGTCTACAAGAAGGGCTTGAAGGAGGACCTGGGGAACTACAGACCTCTCAGTCTCACCTCAGAGTCAGGAAAGGTTGTGGAGCAGGTCATCTTGAGTGACATCACACAGCACATAAAGGACAACCAAATGATCAGGCCCAGTCAGCATAGGTATATGAAAGGCAGGTCCTGCTTGACTATCCTGATCTCCTTTTATTACAAGGTGACCTGCTTAGTGGATGAGGGAAAGACTGTAGATGTTTCCTACCTAGTCTTCTGTGAAACCTTTGATACCATTTCCCACAGTATCCTTCTGGAGAAACTGGCTGCTCACAGCTTGGACAGGTGTACTCTTCATTAGGTAAAAAACTGGCTGGATGGCTGGGCCCAAAGAATGGTGGTGAATGGGGTTAAATGCAACTGTTCACTCAATCCTCTCACAGTGGGATGGGGAAGAGAATTAGAAGGGTAAAAGTGAGAAAACTCATGCATTGAGATAAAAACAGCTTAATAGCTAGAATAAAACCCACGCAACAAACAAAGAAAAACATGGAATTCATTTACTACTACCCATCGGCAGGTAGGTGTTCAGCCGTCTCCAGGAAAGCAGGGCTCCATCATGCACTTGGGAAGACAAACACAACCAATTCAAATGTCTGCATTTCCTCCTTCTTCCCCCAACTTCTAATTGCTGAGCATGACATTATATGGTATGGACTATATCTTTGGTCCTTTAGGGTCAGCTCTCTAAGCTGTGTTGCCTCCAAAGGTCTTGTGCTGCACCCTCAGTCTACTTGCTGGTGGGACAGCGTGAGAAACAGAAAATGCCTTGACTCTGTAAGTACTGCTCAGCAGTAATGAAAACAATATTATAAACACTGTTTCCAGCACAAATCCAAATCATATTCCCATTGTAGCTACTATGAAGAAAAATAACTCCATCCTAGGCAAAACCAGTACACAAGGCTAAAAGTGCCAGGTCCTGTACTTAAGTCACATCAACCCTATACAATGGCTACTGGCTACTCACTGGGAAGAGTGACTGGAAAGCTGCCTGGCAGAAAAGGACCCTGGGGGTGTTGGCTGACAGCTGGCTGAATAAGAGACAGCAGTGTTCCCAGGTGGCCAAGAAGGCTAACACCATCCTGGCTTGTATCAGAAACAGTGTGACCAGCAGGACTAGGGAAGTGAACGTACCCCTGTACTTGGGGCTGGTGAGGCTGCACCTCGAATACTGTGTCCAGTTTTGGGTACCTCACTACAAGAAAGACATTGAGGTGCTGGAGTATGTCCAAAAAGGGCAATGAAGCTTGTGAAGGGTCTAGAGTACAAGTGTTATGAGGAGTGGCTGAGAGAACTGAGGTTATTTAACCTGAAGAAAAGGAGGCTCAGGGAAGACCTTATTACTCTCTGTAACTACATGAAAGGAAGTTGTAGCAAGGTGGGTGTCAATCTCTTTTCCCAAGTAACAAAGTGTAAGACAAGAAGAAACTGCCTCAAGTTGTGCCAGGGGAGGTTTAGACTGGACATTAGGAAAATTTCTTCACCAAAAGGGTTGTCAGTCATTAAAACAGTCTGCCCAGGGCAGTCGTTGAATCACCATCCCTGTAGGTGTGGCACTTAGTGACATGTTTTGGTGGTGGACCTGGCAGTGCTAGGTTAACGATTCAACTTGACAATCTTAAAGGTCTTTTCCAACCTAAATCATTCTGTGATTCTATTTTGACCCTCTGTTCTGTCTGCTGAAACCTACATAGAGCTAATAGAAATTACTCAAGGCTGGTTAAAGAGGTCAGGATTTTTTGTTGTGGCAGGTAAAGACAAGTAGTAGGCCCTGGGGCATTGAAAATGACAGTGTGTTTGCCATTTAAGTACCACAATTTATACCAACATGATGACAGCTAAATTTTAAGTGGTTTAATTTCAAACTAATTCCCACTTCTAACATAGAATAATAATAGCCTTCCTTTCTACATTTAATTTATTTGCTTTTTCAGTTTATTTTCAGGATCTCATATTTTTGCATTTGTTTCCAAATATACTCTGATGCTTGCTGCTACTTTATAAATTACATATTTTTTTTCTGCATTTTTACCCTTTCATTGTAATAGATGGTAAACATATTCTTAAATTTATATAGCTATTAAACATGCACAAACACACATGTGAAATATCACGTCTCTTTCTCATTTGGTCCCGTTCTGTATTCAACGTAGTTACTGTGAAATATTACTGTATTAGACAATAAAGTCATAAATTAAATTTGTGTTTCCTGCAAGCAATCTAATTTTTTTACAATATTAATTGGTGAATCTAACCTTGAACTCATATGCTCTAAAGGCACTTCCGTGTTAAGAACACATGTAATTTTAATTTGCTAGAATGATGTCTGAACTCCTGAAAGCAAAACCAGAAGTCTCAGTTGTGACAATGAAGTGTCATCAGTAGCTCTAACCCTACTCTAGAGCTACAGGGACATCTTAGATACAAAATATGATACTGAAAGAACATATTTTTATTCTATGTCCACTGTGCATTTGATAGTTACTGGTGTATATTTAAGCAAAAAAGCAACAGATGGGGTAAGCTATTAATTTTTGGGTTTTGCACTCTTTTTAAACTTGTAGTTAATTTTAAAATGGAACAGAAAGTGTTCTTATTAGCTAATGAGGAAGGTTTTTTAGAGATGTGTAGTTTTTTTTATATATATATATATATATATGCTAAGTATAGCCATGTAAAAAGACTACATGCTTTTGGGCATGCAAGATTTTCAGGTTTAAAATAGAAACAGCAGCCTCCAAGCTAAATACTGGGTAAGAGAAATTGCTCCGTGTTTAACTTCATTATGTTAATCATTTAGACAAATTGAATAAAAGGCATCTAGCACTGGTGGAGCTGAGAGAGATGTGGGTGAGATTCCCAGCTCCTATAGGAAGGAAAAAGGCAGTTAATTATTACTTTTGGTGTACTGAAGAGGAGGGTGAAGGCTGGGAAAAATCAGTAAGCTATCAAACTGGTATCCCTACTGAGTCTTCAAGTTTTTGTACTGAAGTGCTGGGGCATGAGTTGTAGGCTCCAGGTTGAAGTTGACCTGTGAATGAGTCATAACCTCGCAGAATGTTTTGGTTTTCCTATTGGCTTCATGTTCCAGAAGCAGAACCTGGCCCACCTGTGTCTTTGTGTCTCTGCCCTCACCCAGGTGGTTGTGGCTGGGGTGGTGGGTGAGGCCAGGATTATATAAACCAGAAGCCGATCAATTGGAAGAGTTTCCTGTTGGGTGTGGCTTCTGTTGGGGCTCGTTGTCTTGCTGAGCTCTCTGGGTGGTGTCCTTCCATGTGAAGGGCTATTGAGGGAACCATCTCTGCCTATTGTGTCCAGGAGTTGATGCTAACACCATAGTGGGCAGTGGAGGAGCTGGGCCCACAGGAGCCTGTGTCAGGACTGTCTGAAAGAAGACTTCTGAGGGAATGTTGCTGAATTCAGCATTGACCTGTGTGATCAGGCAACTGATGGCAACATATAATGATGATGGCTGAATCAGCACAAGTACCAACTAGAACTATAATTCAGTTCACAGACTGGTCTTTTGAGACTAGGGTGTATATCACCTCTGAATCAGGATTTGGAGGGCAGAAGATGAGGTCTCCTACCTGTAGTTGTTTGACATTCTGCTGCTTGTTTTGCTTGATTTGAACATCAGAGATTTCATGAAGGCATTTGGCACATGGAATGAAGTGTGAAATAAGGACATGTATGTGTGGGATCTATGGATTTTTTCTGCTTCTGTTGTGGGTGACTTGAAGGACTAGGCAATGGAAAAGGCTGTGAGAGACCTCCTCTTGAGAAACATCAGAAATTTAAAATTCTAGGAGAAGGAAAAGATTTCCTTAGGTGATATTGGTTCATACAGGTAGTCACACTACTCCAGGAAGCTGTATTTCTTGAGTCTGCTTCTAGGATTTCAGGGTATGGGTTAAATGAATATAACAACTTGAGACTGAGTTTTTACAGTCTGGACATAGTGAAAATCCAGAGTTCAGACTAGCATTTAAGGCCCGTGATAAGCACAACTGAAGGTTTATAACTCTCAAAATATATATCATTACCCTGTATCCCACTGTCATTTTGCCAGTCCCTCCTCTTCCATCACATCAAGTATAAACTACTTCAGAAGCTGCTATGATCTCTTACTCATTTTAAAAAGTTGATGGATAGGTCCATTTGTTCCATTGCACTACTTTCTATCACTTTTATCTTCTGAGCAGGCAAGTTAATGTATTTAGGTGTTTTTGTGCTGTCTTTTCTGACTTCAGGGCTAAATAGTGGCTCACAAGTATATTTTTGCCACCATTGGCAAGCTACCAGAAGCCCTGTGCAGCTGTTCAGGCTGCTTCATCTCTGTAGTGATAATTATGCTGATGGTTAGGTTATCTTCCTATGCTATTGTGCAGATCATAGAATCTTAGAATCATAGAATGGTTTGGGTTAGAAAGGATCAGTATTGTATGATTTTTATCTCTGTACCTTCTCTGTTTCTTGCTATCACCCTTCTTACACTGAAGTTCAAAATAAATTTGGGAATTAGTTATTTTTGTCCAATTTCATACAGTTCAGTCCTGGTCATATATACTAAAATATATTTTGATTCTCATTGTTAAATATTGTGGGAAATGGTCAGAATGCTGCTATTGCTGGAAGTAGCTGACAAATCTTAGGAGAGTTTCTTCTGATTTGCCTAAGATTTTTACCATTGAAAGTATCCTTGAGGACTTAAGAAGTAAGTTAGAAATATATGTCATGGGAAACCTGTAAAATATGAGGAGAAATATTAAAACTGCCACATTATTGCATTGGCACCTTGAAGCTTTCTGAAGTGTATAGTTATTTGCGTCTAATGAGCAAATATATCACACACCTAAAAGATTATCCACTGTATATGTAACAGTTTGATAGATTTTCTAAGGGAGGGAACTCTGAATCTTGAAGAAAATGATGGGTCTTCTTTTGTAGCTTGCTTTACCCAAAAGATAGAATACGAAAGCAAACTCACACACAAAGTAAATACCTGCATGCTTGATGGTACTCCAGTTTGAGAATTTTTTATTACTAGTGACTAATTTTTAATATTAGGTGTATATAAATATGAATAAAAATCTGACATGTCAGAAATCAGTATGTTGCTGGAAAATTATATCATTGAGGTGAGATCTCAGTCAAGATGCTTGATATTGTTACTGGCTTAATACCTAACAGAATGAAACTGATTTGTCAAAATGAATTGGTGGATTTTAAAATGGCAAGTACCATTTACTGCCCACTCCAAATTACTGTGCCATGTAAGGACTAGTGAGTCATGATGAACCAATGAATACTGCTTAATTATTCAATATTAATTGTGGAATTATGCTAAGATTGAAAATAGTACCTTTATTAGATTATTCTGAGTAAAACTAAGGAAAAAAAATAACTCTCTTCATTAGTCTCAGTCATAGCTGTTCATTGGTAGTGTAGAATAAAAGGCACAAAATGCTTCCAGCTTTAATTCCCATCTACTCTGCAAATAAGCACCCTACATTTTTGCTTTACTGACATAGTGACAATTAGGCTTGTCATACAAATCTGTTTAACACTGTTGATTTTTATTGTGCAGCTGAAAAATAACAGCATTCACGTATTTCAAAAGCACCAGACCACACCATGAACATTTGATGTAGCTTTTTGTTCTCTGTTGCACTTTCTGAAAAGGGAAAATTAATCTTGGAAATATGCTGAATAGTTCTAAATAATTCAGGTAGCTGCAAAGTGGAAAACATGCCAGATAATAAGCAAAGCTTACAGGATTTTTTCACTAACACTTCAATAGGTAAATTCTGTTAGGAAGTGAAGAGTAACTGCTGATGCTGTCAGACCTGAAACAGGAACTATCATCATGATACCAGTATACAATTTGATCACTGGATCCAGTCATCTAAGTGTCCACCTGTAGCCACACAAAGCACCCTATTAATCCCTCTTTTGATCCTGGAAGCAGATTAGACATCTCTGGAGTATGCTGAGAGTAAGAGATTTAGTTTATAATTTATTTAGGCTGCAGCTTGCAATCATCAAGCACAAGGACTTCTAAAAAACTCCAGTCACCCAGCTTGTATCCTCTATCTTGTATTTTTTGTCCTGTTTCTTGACTATCCTTTTCATTGCCCTTGTATTAAATTTTATACTTTCAAGCATCATACAAACAAATATGCTGATACTAATTATGTTTTCTGTATTGGTCTCAATTTTGCTGTATCTGAATCCAGTCTTGGTAGTACATATCATAACCTAGATTATCTCTGCTTCTTCTGATGTCACAGGTGGGGTTATGACGGCACTGCTGGCCTTACAGGACTCTTATTTCTCAAAAGGTCACAGTGCTCTCCTTCTACTGCTTGTGATGTTTAGCTGTTTTCTCATACGCTTCTCCCTTAGCCACCTTTGCAACCCCTCAGCTCCTTATGCTTTTATTTGTCACGTCCAATAACTTATAATGTCATGTCTAGTGGTTTTTCTGCAGCTCTAACAAATTCAAACTGCATTGCAGGAAATAGTGTTTACAGTGAAGGGAGAACAAGTGATTAGTGAATTAGTAAAACTCATCCACCCCATTCACTCATGTCAGTGAAAGCTGCTTGTCGTTAGGTGAGCTTTAAAATTGCTGTCATATTTTGAGATGGTTAAAATAAAAACAAAACCAAATTCATAATGGGTCACAGTCATATTATTGTGACACTTTGTGTGATTTACACTGTCAAAGTCACTGCATCCTCTGTCATCCCTGTAGTGCTCTTCATTCCAAAAAAGGTTTTCTCTGAATTGAAACTGAGATAGCTATCTGTCTGTTGCTGCTGATACCTTCTTCACCAGCCCTTGTGAACATGAAGAAACTGTCAGCTGTCACAGAAGATTAATGACATAATGGTCATTTTTTTTCTTCTATTATTACTTAATATTTCAGTTAGATGTGACCTTCTCTCTATAATCCTGCAGATCGATGAGTTGCTATGTTTTTATAGTTATTTATGTGACTTTTCTGAAAGCTGTGTGATATAACAGGTTGGTCATGAGAAACACCATTGTCATCTATAGAAAAATTAAATACAAAATATGAATAGTATAAAATGGAAATACTGTGAAAGTTATTATTAGAAATAAACCATTTATTTAACATTTATTGTAATACATTACAGACCAAGAAAGATTTTTAGAATTTTTTTATTTTTGTGTTCAATCACTTTGCTAAGGTTTCCTACAGAACATAGCCCAAAGAACATGTTTTCAGGAAATGTTGGAGAACACTGTTAGGAAGAGATCTTTCACTGTTAATATGTCAATAAGATACTGAATATTAAGTATGCCAATAATTTAAAAGAATATCTTTTGCCTGGTGTTCATAGGATAAAAATATTGATAGCTCTTAAAATCTCAAAGCTCTTTCTTTTGAGTAAGTATGCATCATAAAGACATAACTTATGAAGTGCTCTGAACTTTTCCAAAGAAAAACAATTTTTTTTGAGAATTTTGGTTTCAAAGGTAAAACATGATGACAAATTCTGTATATTTTCTGAGACTAAATTATACTAGACTTAAATTTTCCAAGAAACATTTTTACTATGTAAAGTATTTCTAACATAAAATGCAAAGTTATTTATCTATAATCCAAAATATTAACAATGTTGGACACAGTTCTCTTAAAAATGGGAAAACTGACAATGTTCAACACTTTTTAAACAGCTATTATAATTCTGTACTGAATATTACAGAATCACAGAATCGTTTAGGTTGGAAAAGACCTCTAGGATCATCTAGTCCAACTTTCGTAAAATGTCTCCCTAACCCGTAGACCATGTCTCTAAGCTCCACATCTATTTGTTTTTTTAACACCTCCTGGGATGGTGGCTCCCCCACTTCCCTGGGCAGCCTGTTCCAGTGGCTGGAAGGAGATCAGGTTGGTCATACAGGACCTGCCCTTGGTTAACCCACGCTGTCTGGGCCTGATCCCCTGGCTGTCACACTTGCCATGTGAGCACATCCAAGATGAACCTCTCCATAATCTTTGCCACTGTTGAGGTCAGGCTGACAGGCCTGTAGTTCCCCAAATCTTCCTTCCTGCCCTTCTTGTAGATGGGCATCATGTCAGCAAGCTTCAAGTTACATATTGCAATGCTCTCACAAGTACAAGTATATATGTATACATATTATATACACATAATATTATTAAAGACTAACAGTAAAAGTATTGACATCCATTTATTTCCTAGAAATACAGATAAGATCCTGAAAATACAAAACTATGAAACTGCCCAATAACTTTATGAGAACAATCACCTAACTGAAGCTTCTGAAAACAATCTATCCCATGAAATACAATTTTCTAAACCAGAATGCCCTTACTTTTTTTTAACTGAGTGTAGATTAAGGAAAAGCAGATAGAATTATTTGCAATTATTTTGTCAAGAAACTCATTAATCAGAGTGAAGGAATGTTGGCACTCAGTTACAAAATTCTCAGATATCTATAATACAGTTACTAAAAATTTGTAATCTAGAAAATCCTCTGCTAAAACAAGCTGTAGCAAAAGGCAAGTTCATATGGTACATGGTGTTTCTCAGGGTTTCCTGTTACTTTGGTTTGTCTTCTCCAGGCAAAAGTAAGTGAAGACAGTTGAGAAATATCCACTTCTAAAATCTGACAGTTATATATAGATTATTTTCTAGTTCTATATTAACCATTATCAAAATTGAGTGAACTCACACCTAGTTTACTGATCACTAAACCTGTAGATCTTCTCTTTGTGAGAAATGAAAACATTGGGTAATGTGGTGGTAGGAGGCCGTCTTGGGCTTAGCAACCATGAAAGGATAGAGTTCTCAATTCTTGCCCAAGTAAGGAGGCAGAGCAGCAAGACTATTACCATGGACTTCCGAAGGACAGACTTCAACCTGTTTAGAACACTGGTTAAGAAGGTTCCTTGGAGTACAGTCCTGGAGAGCAAAGGGATCCAGGAAGGCTGGACCCTTTTCAAGAAGGAACTCTTAAAGGCCCAGGAGCAGGCTGTCCCCATGTGTCGTAAGACAAACTGGTGGGGAAAACGACCAGCCTGGCTAAATAGGGAGCTTCTGGTGGAACTTAAGAGGAAGAGGAGAGTCTACCACCTTTGGAAGAAGGGGCAGGC
>JAVSBS010000539.1:87466-133034 GCA_033124195.1 Coracias cyanogaster | reverse complement strand
TAAGGCTTTCATCTCTCTTCTATTCTTTATCTCCAGAACATCTTATTACACTATATTCCTCCCTGAATGTGAACTAGACAGATTTTGGTCGTGCTTGTCTGTAGCTGTCTGCTTGTGAATGATAAACCATGGCTCCTTCCCACAATAGGGCTTTAGCCTGCCACATTAGCTGGATAATCTGGAAGGTAAGAGGCACATCTGGCCTCTCTCACACGCTCCCTCTCTCTTCCAAGAAATGGAAGTAGAAACTCAGACAAGTCTAGAGCACAGGACTGCAATTCTTCTGACTCGTAGTATGCAGCCTAAATTGACCCACCAAGCTGTAGAAGGCCATCAATAGTGCTGTTGCTTTAGGGACTATGTAAGGTCATTGGCAAGAGAAAGGTACTTCCAGTGAGTAACTCAGCATATCTAAGTCATCAACAGTTTTCTGTGTATTGTCTGCATTATCTATAAAAAAAAAGCCAGGGAGAACAAGGACATCCTTACATTACTCATTTCCCTTCGATTTCTAAAATTAGGTCAAATTACACGAGGTTTCCATGACCTATAGTGAACAAAGTAAGAGCACGAAGAAGAGCTAAGAGAGGAGTTTGGGGGTATTTTTTGTTTTTTTGTGTTAAGGGGATGAAAAGAGAAACCAAGAAAATTCAAAGTTTGGAAAAAGGCGACACTAAGAACTGAAAGCAAAAAACTAGTTTGCTAAAACTAGGATTTCAGCATGGAAAATCCAATGATGTGCCTAGCAATTTGGAAACTGGCTGCTCTCCACTAACTCCATAGACACCAAAATCACTGAACAGCTCTGGTTTTGGCAGGGTAGTTAGTTCCCTGAGTGCCAAGATGTTTTATTTCAAAACATTTTACTTTCAACATTTATTTAGATTTTTAAAGAGAGGTTGAAAACAAGATCAAGTGGCAAAACTACGTTAAAAAAAAAAAAAAGCCTGGGGCTCAGAAAAGTGCTTTAAATTGTCCAGAGTTGGTATGTTCTCTTTTCTCTCCTCTCTTTACTTTAACCTTTCAAATTATTTTTCATATGTTAGATATCAAATCAAAAATCCATTATGCCCATAATATGGAAAAGGTCCAGAACACCTAATCCAAACTGGTCCTCTCTGTAACACAGATCAGGTAATGTTAAAATGCCCTCAAGGGAATTGTGCTATAGGAATTTTTAATTCTCTCCATTCACTGCATAGGAAATGTGAGGACCTCTCTCTGATATACATTTAGTTCTTATAAATTGGGCAAATAATAAACTAATAAGTAAAATAATAAATAATGAACAGTCAAATAAATCCTACTCCTAGTGCCTTCAAAGTTCTCCACTGTTCCAGAAATTCCGTCTACCTAGTTTAGGCACCTAAGTTATGCAGACAGGCTTTTTCCCTGGAGGCATTAGAAGACACTTGTCTTCCTAACAGGCTTTGTAAGGATCCTATTTTAGGTGGACTGGTTAACCACGCTTCTGAAGTGAAGGTGTGATTTAGGTAGCAGTCTTCATCCTCCTACAGTAGCATCACCAGCAGAAGCACAAGGTTGCTCATGTAGATAGAAGCTCATTCTGTGAAGGAAAATACTGGTTTTAAATTCATAACTGGCTCTTTTAATATGTTTGTTCTACTGGAAAACACACAGAAACATTCACTGATTGCCCAGATGAAGGAATAATAATTATAGTAGCAGGTAAATGAGATTAGAAAGGCAAGCAGATGATAGAGGAAGCCAGGTAATGTCATGCTAATGCATCATCCCTGACAAGCTCACCAGTGTCCTGTGTAAGGCACAGAAAAACATGAACACTGAAGTGTCTATTGGAGTATATACCAAGCAGGGTATAGATTAGGTTGTTACATTGTGCAACAAAAGCTATGCGTTTCACAACCGAGGCTCAGTTCTCATTTCAATCACTGTAGAAAAGGCCTAGATCCCAGAAGAAGGGGATCATTCATCCTATTAATTCCCATCTTGCTAAAAATGCCTTTAGTCTCTTTGTCAGGCAACAAGCCTAGTCTCAGTCATGAACAGTACTTACCAAAAAACCCGCCAACACAGTTTGAAGTCTGGGAAACTCAAGTGAACCATAAGCAATACTTCCTAGCTCACAAGCTGTGAATTAAATTGTTTAACCAAAAGGAAGTGCTGTGGGTGAAGGAAGCGAGAGGGAGGAAAAGAAAATACAACATATGTTATGAGTTGACCCCAAATCTATTGTTTAAATCAAATCCTCCTCCTATAAACTACCAGTGACTGCTAGCACAGCTTGTCACGGTTTTCCTCTTCGGTTGCACCTCACTCCATTTGCTGTCCCTATGGGGTGTGTCAAGCTTCTGGGAGTCAACAAGCCATGCTATGGTCAGGCTGCTATATAAAGAGGTTTCAGTACAACTGCTGCTGATTTTGATGTCACCCTGCTCAGCTGCAATGCTGGTCACCCATCATTCACAGGAGGCAGATGCCCAGCAGCATCAGCAAAGCGTGCAGTCTCCTGGGCCACTTTCACTGCTCCGGTCTAGCAGTTAGGCTGCAGATGTCAGCCCAGAATGTGCAGGGTCTTTATAAAATCTCTGAAGATGAGAAGGATGCCAAAAAGGAGATACTTTTCCTTCTTTTCCCAGAGGTCTCAGGCACCTCTTCATCCCAGTGGTTTGCCCCCAAGGCAGCCTGGTAGATTAGCTAGTTTGGGGTGAGCTGCTACCTGTGACCAAGCCTCACGGCCCCAGTATTTCACACAATAACATCTGCAGCTCCTACAGCTTTTAACAAAAAAACCCCACAACTTCCAAGTTATTGACAAATACACATGTAAAAAGATGTTCTGCTCATTGACATATGTCATCAACTTTCTCTCACATCAGAGTGTTTCAGACCCTTTGGGCATCCAACCCTCCTGGACTTCTGAAAGATGCTGCTCTTCTCCCCCAGGCCCCAGGCCACCAGCACATTCCTGAAGACTGTGAAGGCCACATAAAATTCTTGTCTGAATGATCTTTTTGTGCTTTATTAACACGGGAGAGCACAACCCCAAACTTTTGAGCATGAAGGTAGAAAAGAGCACTCATTCTTCTAAAGTGTTAAATTCTGTCTCTCTGTGTGCTGTATAAGGTTTGTATCAATTTAAAAACAGGCCACACACTAACTGCTCATACATGGGGCAGCAATCCTAAACAGGACAACAACCTGAATGTACTAGAAAAATGAGTAGCTATGAATTTTCTCCTGAGTTACAAGCCAGGATACCTATTTTCTGGGTGAAGGTATAGTCTGTATTTTACCATTTGGGACTGTGTGCTGGCCAAGTTTCCAGTAAACAACAACAACAAAAAATATATGTTTTGGATAATATAACAAATGTGAATATTTGTAAGAAAAAAAAATTATATGTGGTCCTTCACAACGGAAACTAGAACTGTAATACTATGTTCCACATCATGCCACATAGTCCTGGACATATTTAGACAATACTTTACTATGCTCAAGTAGCTTTTATCTCTGGATATTTGAGTGGTCTAAAATGCACTATATTCATTAAGGACATTTTGACAACAGCCCCTTTGTTTTTCTGGTACAGATGACACTAGGCATGCAAGATCACATTGTGAAGACTAATTCAAGCACAGGAAGCTAGAATGCAATTTCTTGTGCTGCCTTACCACAGAGATGGTCCTGATGGTTCTAGTGCCCCAAGCAAACAGGAGGAGACAGGACACTGTTAAAATGTATTATTTCCTTCACTTTGGCTAGTTCTGCCCTGGGGACACAAGGCTACCTGAAGATTTGGTGATGTCAATGACCCTTCCTGCATCTGGGATCTCAGGGACTCATTTGCTGCTTGGCAGTTCAGCAAGGGCTTTGCCACCTTCCACTTTCAACTGAACCTTGAGTTCCTACAGCCTTTTCTGAATTTCAAAGTAAGTGGCTTTCCCAAGGTCTCACAGGAAGCTGATGGCAGAGAAGAAAGCAGAACTTTTCACACTCGTAACAGCAGATCTCTTAACACTCAGCACTCATGTCTTTTAAGATGAGTTAAAGCCCTGTATTCCAACCTCAGTACCATGTTTGCTTACTAGCTAGCAAGCAGGGGAGAGCCAAAGCCCAAGGAGACTCACATGGACCCAATGGGAGACATCAAGCAGCTCGGTTGGTCTGTGTCACTGTAACAGTCCCCACTTCACTGCTTCTCTTCATGTTGTATAAAATACAGTACATGTGGTAGATTAAAAGAAAGACTATACTTATCATAGAAGTGCATCTGTGATTGTAAAAAAGCTTAGAATTACAGCATGAAGTGAGCAAAGAGAGTGCTGACAGAGAAAGAAAAGTACTTCAAAGTTATAAAACCCTAAACGAATGCTTATTCTTTATAAACACATATTTTAATTTCAATGCCTAATGAACACAGATGAAAAAAAGTCTATATCAAAAACTCAACACCTTTCCCCTTTGGGAAATCCCCCATGAACATGAAATGTTTTGCAGTTATTGAGGGGGGAAAAAAATGAGAGAGATAAAAAAGGCGCTGCAAGAAATGTCACAATCTAAAATTACCATGTCAAGTAGGCAAAATATTGCAAAACCTCTCTAGCCACATAACACATCCACAGAGTTCCAGAATTTATTAAGGACCATAAAGAAGCGAAATAGACACCAAGGGTGGGACACAACTGCCTGTTGTTCTAAATACCGTATTGTCTCTCACTTTGTCTTCAGCTGCCAGCCCTAGAGGACACAGTATCCTGTAGATCCTGGGTCATGCTTGCCTACATACACAGGTGCCTTAGACACCCCATGGTGGCCCAGATGGCAATAGATGTCTATGTTTAGGTGATTAGTATGTGTCTCATCATATCTATATTATATAATCTAAGAAAAGTAATTATATGATTCTCAGATCTGGACTATTTGGAATTGATTCAGGTACCTAAACTCAGATGTGTCATGCAATTTGAAATTCTGTTCGTTGTCTAAGACATGACATGGGAATCCCAGAAGACCTGCAGCTGTCTAGGCAGGCAGGACTCCCTTGAAATATCTTAAAGCATTAGATACCAAAGTAAGTGAAACCCATCTTTTTAACCTGGAGGAAAGTTGCTAATGCATACTTTTCGTGTGCAAAATTCTTGAAGGAAAGTGTAGCTTCTGCCATACAGTCCAATAGAGATGAATATTCTTCTGCTGCTCATAAGGTATTCTCACAGTGGTTCTACATGTTTTGGATTTTTTTTTTTTTACTAAATTTTGCCTATATTAACAATGTCAGATAAAATTAGAAAGTATAGTAATATTTTTCTTATACCACTTTGTGGAAGATATAGGAAAGATATCTCTATAGAAGGCAGAATAGCTTGGTTTCAGGTGTACCCTTTAGGGAATGACAAAAAGTCAAATTACAGAATACAGAAAAATTACTTCTTTTTTGAAAATACAAGGTATGGCAAAAAGTATGTTCAGATTCACTGTAACATAGCCAAATAAAATAACTAAGATATTGTCCTTTTAGGAATGTGAAAAGGAAATTAGTTGTCTATATCACTAATTTGTACAGTGTCTATCATCATAGCCACTAGGTGTTCTAATTACAGAAAAGTAATGATGCAAAAGCTGCTAACCAAATGTTAAACAAAACTCGTGCATATTCTGTAAGCCCTAAAGGGCTGTGAGACTTAAGTATGGGAAAACAGAAATAGGGATGAATTCCTCAGATGAGAAAATTCTGGGGAGGAAGAGTCTTGCTCCAAACCACAGTGCTCATACTAGGGAGGCAATCCTTGATATGAACCCTAGTGAGTCCAGGGATCTATGCTACTATTTATATTATTAATAGCACCACTGAAATCAAAATAGTTTTTCTGAAGACTCTCATTAGTATCTATTATTATCTCTGTTACATTTGGCCTTGAATACTGCCATGAGTGCTTAGGGCCGCTCTGACGCAGAATGTGCCAAGTTCTGGTTACCCCAATGCCCGGGGGGGAAAAAGTATGTAGATATGTGCATTAAATAGCTTTCTTATTTCTTTCTTACGCCTCCCACCCATGCTGTCCCCCACCCCCCCACCCCTCCCCCCCTCCCATTGCTTCTTTCTTTTGGCTGACAGGTACCAAGAGCGAGCACTTCCAGCCAGTCAATGGAGGAAGGAGTAATATGGGATTTCTCAAACAACCAAATGATCCACAGAGCACTCAAAGGCAGGCAGATGTTTTCTACATTAAACTGAGCCTCTAAGAAAACAATAGGGCAACATTTCAAAATTCTTATGCAAATTTCACTCATTCAGCTCTTTCTCTGAGGCCTGGGGACAATGAAAAAAAACCTGAAAGATAATTCACATGCTCATCCCAATATGGTACTCATCAAAAAATGCTTCTTGCCTTCATCCATAGGGATTTTGCAAGGCTGATTTACGCATAGTCTTCAGTAAATGTCTTTAAGCCTGAAAAAGTTTAAAAAGGCATTCAATTTATGATGCTTTAAAATGGGTGAGATATCTTAGCCTTTTCTAGGTGGGAGTATATTTGTGCCACATTTAAGGAGCTCCTATACTGCCTTTGGGTTGCTTTGTGACAGCCTTCACACTACTCTGAGCCTTGGATCTGATTGCTGTGTGCAGCATATCCCTCCTTTGTTTTACCAGGTAAATCCAAGTGGTTTCAAGTGCCTTTATGGCTTCACTTTAGGAATCTGCAACCATGACCACTGGTATTTCAAAACCTAGATGTGGTTTGCTCCATGTTTATAAGAAAGCATTTAGACATAAGAGGTGAAAGAGGCATATTAAAGCAGCAAACCAGTCTACTTTCATGGTTAGTCTTATCTAAACTACCTCTTCCATTCAGTTATAATAAAAGGCTTTACTTATACCAACAGGGATTGTACAGTGTTATCTTTGCATTATCCTGAATGACTTAGAGCCCTTGAATTTAGCCTCAGCTTATTCCTTGGGTCTCTCTAGTATCTTCAACAGAAAATATTACTTCTTTTGTGGTTTCTCTTTTTCTCTTTCTTTCCCAAAAGCTACCACAACTTGCACATCTCAGCTAGTCTCTTCTGCATTTTTCATTCTTTTTTTTTTCTTCTTTTTCCTGGAGTTTGTGTGTTTGCTTTGAGGAATTTTTGTGTGTGTGTGTGATCATTAAATTTCCTGAAAAGTTGGACCTATCAGCTGCATCTGCCCTGTTATGGAAGAGCCAACGTGTACATGACTCAGACACACCACATTACCTGTACAAGAGGCTTCAGGAAGCTCTGAGAAAGCCTAGTTTTCTTGGCTTCCAGGGAAAAGAACCTGGCTTTGTTTAACCCATTATCACATCCCCTGCACTTGGGCCAGGCACTCTCATCTGTCCCACCAGCTTTTGTGGTAGGGTGATGTGACGGGCAGCATTTCTTTGGGCTCTTTCCAGGATGCCTGATGTTGTTAACAGAAACAAGAGACAGAAGGAAAGGTGCCTACAAAGGAAACACTGTGCTGCAGGAGAACTTTGTGCACATAGTTTTTCTGGGACACCATACTCATATTCACATACCTACTGCAGTGACTAGACACAGAAATAATTTGTGCCATGTCACATTTACATGGGGCCAAAGGAATTCTCCTTGACAGTCTGGCATTTTTTTAAAAGAGCCTGTTAGGATTTCTCATAGCCTGACCAGTTACCATTCCTATAGGAATCTGCTGTAGGAATCTCCTCTGGGAATACTGATGGATCTAATGACAGACCCACTCTGCTTTTCCTCAATAGACACACACACAGAAGTTTTTTTCCATGCCACCAGTCCCATTTGGCAAAAATATAGGGGGAAAAGAAAAAAGCTGTAAAAATTATACAGGCACAGGCTTTGTTTCTCCAGCTAAAAAAATCAATTCCACATCCCTAGCTTTAGACTCTGTCAGATCTGTATCTTAACGAGGCACAAATTTCAAATTTCAGTTATTTCTTTTGTTTCCCAAATTACTGGATCTTAAAAATACTGTAAAACTAGAACCCGTTCATGTCAAAGATAAACTGCAGAGTGAGCTGTCATTTCCAAACCCCATATGCAAAAAATATGTTTTTGGAAGAAAAGAAGGAAACATTTTTGTGGTAGTTTTTTCTTTTCTACCAGGAGAAGAAGAAGCTGTTTGACATC
Organism: Coracias cyanogaster; assembly: GCA_033124195.1. Lineage (NCBI taxonomy): Eukaryota > Metazoa > Chordata > Aves > Coraciiformes > Coraciidae > Coracias > Coracias cyanogaster. The sequence continues at coordinate 124,901 of JAVSBS010000539.1, read as the reverse complement.
TCAACAGAGGTTTGGAATATAAGAAGTAATCCCAACAGAGATTAGTGGTCAAAGTTCAACAGCTGAGGAGGATGTTCAAGGAGGCAAATACACATAATTTATTTCATGGTTCCATGGTTTACAGAGAGAGAATGCAAAGATATAATGTACTGCTCTGCTTACAAAGCTCCACCATTAATGAGAAATAAAGTATATGGGCTATTTTTTTTGTTAAGGAATCATTTTCCTCCAACTTTTTTTCCCCATTAAACAAGTTATTTTTATCTGAGTAATGCTCAACAAATGGAAAATTTTACTCTTATGCTGGCTTGGGCTACCTCAGTGCACTTGTTTTTCTAAAGCTGTGCTTCCAGAGAGATTATGTAGAATTTGTTTAGATTCAGGAGTTTGAAGGGCGGTGAAAAGTAGCTTTTAAAGAAGTTGTGCTTTTTAGCAACCCCATCCAGACACAAAAATTGATTTAGTTTTCAGAATAATAAAGGCAGCAGGAAATTAGTTGCCAACTGGCCTCTTTCCTTTTCCTGGATTACACAGTTCACTCCAGCCCACAGATTTTTTTCAGCATTGTTTCAGTGCATGCCTCACAGCTAAATGGATGTGCATTTGCAGCAGAAGATGGCACATCTGTCCTACCTTGATTTTGGTACAACAGATAAAAATCAGTACCAAGATGCAGCATTACAGACTTTTATGTCTACACTACAGTACAAATTCGACATTGCCAATTGTCTTGGTTGTTACTGAAGCTGTTGAAATTATATTAGCACAGGTACTCCAGCTCAGGCTACAGTCCTGTCCTAATTCTACTGTGAAGGTAGTGCTTTATCATCTGTACTATGGTAGGACTACGAAAGGTATTGAGATACTCAGTTTCATGGCAGATCTCTTTATGTACGTCTATCTGTTAATGGCTTCTGCTAATAGTTCAAAACATGCACTGCACTTAGGAGCATTGATTGGCTGACTCTAGAGCAGGATATAGCTGAGAGATCCAAATTTGTTAATTAACAAACTTAATTGCACATCTGGCACGTTGTCTAGGAAATGCCCAGTTATACTGCCCCTGTTTTCAAATTTGTCATGTTTTTCATAGGCAAGATCTGAATATAAACAGGGATGCCAGATGTCTCTAGCCATTGCTACCCTGGAAAGTGTCAAGTCCTGAATTTTATGTAACTGATAGAGAAAGGACAGGATTTAGATCCTACTGTCTAGTATATAAACACAGAACAAGTGTTTAGGTGATGAGCTCAGGTGTATAAAACCGCATCGTAGACAATTATTAATTTATCTTGTGTTGAATGTACAGGCCTGGTGTCTTGAATTCTAGTTCTGAAAGGAACTTGATGCATCTCTATGTATATATTGCTAAAACTTCAAGAGACTTAGTTTTCTTCCTGAGCAAAATTATTTATCCCACCTAAGTGTTATAACTAAAAGTACTTTAATGTGAACTTTAATATAAGCCAGTGAATTCTAGGGGGTTACATGCTCCTGGTGGAAATCTCACATGTCCTAAATCTAAATTCCATTTTATGAACTTTTACGTGTGACTAGGCAGTGTTTTGGGGGTTATTCACACACTCATACAAATATCTTCTACGTAAAGGTGTTTAGCAGTTATTGAAATTTGACATGATGTGGTTTAAGTTTTGAGAATTCAAAAGCAACCACATTTCTTTTTCGTTTTGGTTTTTTTTGAGGTGTGGGTGAATTTCTTTCTTAACAGTTTACTTAAAATCACATGAAAGGTTAGAGGTAAAAGCCCATCCTGCCACTGTGTGTGATTCACTGAGTGTGATTCTATGAAGACTAATCGTGATGATCAAAAGATGAGCAGAAGGGCATTCAGTAAATATAATTATACTACCATCATTTAGGTTTATTCAAGGAAGGCAAAATTCCCATGAGTGTTTGGTGTAAGAGTTGTATCCTGTGTACCAACTTGATGCTTCTTAATTCCATCACAAGTTATTGCAGTTAGCCACATACAGTGCCCACAGAAAACACCAGCTAGAGATTTAGCTAGCCATGCTAGTCAGCTGCAAAAGACCTTGAATCACATAAGCTGGCTCACTGAAGCTAATAAACTACTTGTATGAAAGCCAATTAGCAGGCACGTGTCCCCCTCATTTTTTGCTGTTTTCCTGGCAGCCTTTAATTTCATAGATGATTGCCTTAAGGAAAAGGTAGCAAAGCTGTTCTCTATGTTTATGTTGGATAGGAGAGCAAGTAAGGGGTGCAATTTCCAGTGTGACTCCAGTTGAACATCAGGATGAAAAGTGTAAACAGTGAGGATAACAGAGCACTGGAATGAGACTGTCAAACCTGCCTAGGTAGGTAGGGGAATCTCCATCACAGGAACATTGTAAGAATAGGTTGTACAAAATTCAGTTAGGATGTCAGCAGAGCAATAACTAATCCTGTAACTTACCCTGCTTCAGGGCAGAAGGATGAGTAGGGACTTTACAGAGTCCCTTAGCGGTATTTATTTCTCTGTGATTGTAGGAACTAATCTGTAACAGAGATCATCAGATTCTTCTTGTGTACAGAGGTCTAGTGCACATATAAGATACACCCTGCTGATCAGAGGTATAACTGTTATTGAAACATTGGCTTTCATCTGTTAATTACTAAAACCAGCTCAACTAGGGAGCATTAATAATTCTTATAGGTGGTAAATGCCATGGCTACTGTTGCCATGGCTTCAAAAGGGAAGTCTAAAAGAAGTATTTTGTGGGAAAGAGTCAAGTCTCCCAAAATATGAAATTACTAATATCCATAGATGCAAAAATAAACAGGTTATTCAGGATTAACCACCATATAGAACATTGCTCTGACTTCCAGGAAGACAAGGTTCTATACTTCATATTCTTCTTCTCTGTAATAAAAAGGGTAGTTTTTTATTTTGTCTAACGGAGTAACTGGTGAGACCACAGTATTCTCTACAAACTCACTTCTTTACTATCTGCACATCTGACTCCCAGTGAGAGTTTTTAGAGGTGAAGAGCTATGGTCTGTAGGAAAGTACAGTATTATATGAAGTATTATGTGAATAGCTGCAAACAAACCTTTTTAGAAAGCATGTATGTTGCAGAGGAATCTCAAGAGATACTCTCAAACAATGCTGGAGAAATCATGGAGACTTTTTTGGTGCTATTTCACAGGGACAGAGCTACAAAAGTGAGATAGCTGAACAGATGTCCCATTAGAAGAAAAAAGACAGAATCCAGGTGACTTGCTGCTCTTCTGACTTTTCAAATCCCATTTGTCCAACAATAAGATCTCCTCTGCTATTAGAAAAAAAAATACACCCCAAGGACATTATCTCTCCTTCTCCTTCCCAACTCCAAGTAGACACCATGGTAGGAAATCCTGAAGAAAAGCAGAGGGGAAGAGAATGCTCTGCTTGGGGTGGAAGGGATGGCAGAACTTGGAGATACTAGTTTCTCCACAATGTTTTTTTCTCCCCATTTTGGCCAACAGTTCATCCAGGGAAGTCTGATCTCATAGTGTCTTAAACAAAGATTTACTGGCTGATAGCAAAATCTGTGGGTGTGTGAAAAGCCTTACAAAAACCTTAAGAATTTATTTATGGCTGCAAATATAACATCCATATGGGAAAGTTCATTTGTCTTGAACTTTTTTCAGACACTGTAGAGATTGTTATTGATTTAATAGTCTACTAAAATATAGAAAAAAAAGCATAACAGGAGAAAAGCTAATTATGCTAATAAAAGCAAGACATGTATAATTTCATTTAAAAAAATTGTTACTGCTTTTCCTTTATCATGATTTTTCCCTAACCACAATTCTCTGTTCATTAGGAGATAATTACCTTCACTGCCAAGCAGACTATAAATGCACTGTTTACACCAAGAGCAGAAGACTTTAGAGTTACATTTCTTGTCAAAAATGTTATTGCTATTGAGGCAGTCTTAGTATATTACATCCAATAGGTCACTAGGCATGCAAGTGTATCTGTGTACATTTGGTAATGGTCCAAAATTATTTAATTCCTAAGGGACAGATTTAACAAGGATAGTTTTACTGATTAGCCTTCTCATTTCAGGCCATTACTATCAACACGCTGAACGCCATGCCAGCAAGAGCTCCCTTACTTCACCCTCCTCTGCCTCTCCCACTTTTCAGACACAAGCAGCTTCTGAGTATTGTGTCTTGTTTCTCACACAAGATTAAAAAGTGGCACTACAGCAATACAACACTAAGATATCTTGCAACTGAAGAGTACATGCACTAATTGCACTTCACACCACCTATGCAAGCTAGGCAGCTAAGTACCATCATCATCAATAGATGAAAAAATGTGAAACATGGGACAGTGAGAGTATGCAGCACGCCAGAGCTCAAGATCCCCTCTTGCTCATCTCCATCATTATTCTTCCATTCTGAGCTGCAGTTCTGCATCACAGTTGTCAGCTGCCCAGTAGCTAGAGACAGTGTGCACAGCTGCATGGAAAACTCTACCTCAGTCACTGGGCTCCCGCATCTTAGTCCACTGCCAAAAACACCCATGGCAATAAGGTTACTTAGATGAGCAGTAGGACGTGCCCAGCCTTCTTCACTGGAGATCTTCTCCACATCAAGCATGCAAATAACAGGTAATAGGCAATGTGGTCCATATTTAGCCAATCAAGTACCCAGGTTGCTCTTTTCCTTGCTTGATTGTCAGCAAAGAGTTTGGTGCATCCAGAAGAAGTTTTGACATGCCTGAGATCTGAGCTGCCACATGTTAATAAAATAAATTATATGCTCCTGAAAATAGCCTGGGTCCTAGTTAAAACATGTACTGACCCTAATTTTTCCTTTCCATTACATATCCCTACTACTTGCTGAATGTGTTGATTTCACACTAGCATCTGAACTTGCACATAGTAATAGTCATTACGTGATAGTAATGTGTAGTAATCCCTTTACCCTAGACTTTCTAAATCCTCCATTTCCTCAAGTTCCTGGAAGGCCAACGCTGTAAAGTTAGGATAGATTTCTTGCTTGAAGGATTAGAGGATTTGAAACATTAAAAAATGAAGTACAGCACACCATGCAAAACAGCCTAGATATAATTGCAAAACTGTTTTATTCTCTGTCTTGTACAATAAAGCATGACAGAAAGAAAAAGTTCCAAGAAAAATGGAATATTGGAAGAGTAATATAATCTGTGGCATTTGTGCTTTTCATGAGTTATTTTTAATGGGCCAGACCATGAGGTCATTATTTCTGGTGCAGAAATGATGATTTTGCAAAATCAGCGGAGTGTTATTAAACAAAAACCTAAATAGAAGGAAGTCAGTCACCCACTACTATGGAGAAAAGAAAATGTAATAGATATGTTTCTCCTTTATAAATTTCTGCTGGATTGGAAGTCCAGTAGGAAGCTGAATACGTGCCACAAGTATGACTTACTTATTATTTGGTACAGCACGCAAACTGGAAAGTTGAGGAAGAAAAATGAAAATTATTAGAAAAAAAAGTTGTCACAAAATGAATAAAATTGTTCGGATAGAACAAAATATTAATTTCATTCAGTTGGAAATGATAGGTTCCTTTTAATTCCCAGATGTTGCAGCATTAAAGAAAAGAAAAAAAAAAAGAAAAAAGAAAAAAAAAGATAGCATGCATTAAATGCTAGCCTGTGGAGCCATTCAAAATAACATGAAAAGGATGCAGCAACATTTGTGACCTCTCTCTAGAGTACGCTGATTAAAGCACTCATCTGGGCCCATCTTCCCTTTGCTGCACAACTTGGAAGAAAAAGTTGAGCTCATGTTTCCCTTCTCTAGACTCCCAGATTATGGAATCTCTCTCCTTCCTAGTGAATATTTGTTTATAACAATTTTATTTCAAAGTGAAACAGGGCCAACAGCGACAAGAAATCACTAAAGATGCAATACTTGATTGCTCAGTGGGAAAAATCTCCTTAGAAGAAGAAAACACTTATCCAAACTCCATTTCAGAATCAGATAGGAATGGGCTTTCGGATCTTCAGCACATTGAGGTAGTGCCCTAATCAGTGGGATTATGAGAGCTGGAATTCCTTCAGCAGATGCTGTTGCTGAATTCAGCTCAAAAAATTTGAAACGTTGTGCTTGGAGAATGCTGAAACAAATCTTTTTGACATTGCCAACACTTTTTTTTTTTTTCTCTTTGCTTGTTTTTTCTTTAGTCAGAGCTGTTCTTTCAAGTTGACCTAAATTTGCTACTGGTTTCAAGTTGAATTTTGAATGCTTTCAAGTCATAAATCACTTGCTAGAAACAGAAAGTGGCTAGCTGCAGCCAGCACCGGTCTCAGAGTACCTCTGCCTCAGCCCAAACACCCTCTGCTCCTTTACTCTCCATACCAATCTCCTACTCTGCTAGAGCTAAAGATCTATGTCATCTTTCAGTGGCTGCCACTATCAGAAACTTGATTTTATCTCACAGCGGGAGGTTAAGGAAAATGAATCTAGTCTAAAGCTGCTAATCTTTTGGCAAATTCCCCATGAAGTTCTGTAAAAGCTCTCATACATGTTCTTGAGCCCCTTGTGTACAAACTCCCTTAATTCTCAGCATCAAGCAGTCTCATGAAGTGAGCAAAGAAGGTTGCTCTGCTGCCACAGCCCTACAGGCTTCTAATATCAGAGGTCTCCATGAGGCTGAGACAGTTTTCAGTCAGGGTCTGCTGCCAAGGAAAGGGGCAGCACAACATCCAGCCCATTAGAGAGGTCCTGTAGGAAAGACCCAACCCTCTCAAAGGAACATAGCAAGAGTGATTTCTGCCCAACTCCTTTTGGTATTTTCCCTGACTTTTTCAGTGTGGGCTTTTCTGTGTGCTTCCTGGTTTGTGCCTGTTTTCTGACCCATGACATGAATATCTATGTGCATTACAATATGAATATCAAAGGTATGGAAGCGGCCTTGCTCTCTGTGTCTATAGTTGATGATGGGGTTGCATTTGTGTGAGCTGATGCCAAGTCTGTAACACTATCTGGGCAAAACCTATAACCACCTGCAAGAGTTTAACGTTGAGCACAGTTAAAAGGCTTAGACTTCCTGTGGCTCTGATACAGCTCAGATGATATAACAAAGGAAAAACAACATATGAGTTCTAGCAAGAGAATTATTTATTGCTATGGGTATGGCTGGACCTCCTGGAAACTGATGAGTGTAACTACCACCCTTCAATGGAGGTAACTTTAAGAAACTGTCATGGTATTTTACAGAACTGCTCTACTCAGACATCAAGAGACCTCCTCACAAACACTGCACCGACAGTTTATTCAGATACTTGTCTGGGAATTGAGGCTTTTAGACATGTTTTAGCAGTGGTTTCTGTGATTGTGAAGCAAGAAAAGTACAGGAGGACACAAGGACACAGGCATGATTTACTTGAAGATCGTTACACACAAATTGGAGCATAAGCATCATAACGGACCAGAAAAAGCAGTGTGCTATACAGAGAGATAGAGCTGAGGAATAAATTTGCTATAGTTGAGAACACACAGGATAAATAGGCAAAAAAAGAGGTGACAATGAGTCTGAGAGAAACTAACCCTGTAGTAAAGCAACAGGAGATGATTGAGATATTTGAGAGCCAGAAACTGGAGAAGAATATGATCTGAAATGTAGACTACTCAGCATCAAAACAGAAGGCAGGGAGATGTACAGCCAAAAGGCAGAGAGGGAAAGAAAGAACAAGACACACATATCACTATCAGGAAAAAAAAAGGAGACAGAACATTGTTGTAGGCTCTTACTAAGGAAATCCATCAAGTTTGTCAGCTGAGCACATCCAGAGCACGTAGGGCTGTGCAGTCTGCCAAGAGGACAGGTATGCAATATGGGCCCCAAGCAGGGAAGGAACAGCAAAGGTCTGCTGATCATTCTTCATGCTGAAACAAGCAATACGGCCAAAGTTAAAACCAAATAAAACTCATACTATTGATCAGCCTCTCAAGAGGAGAAGTATGCTAAAGGAATGAGGAGATACAGAGAATGGCTGTGTTTTAGAAAGGAGCTGAAGATGTGCATTTTGTCATCACTGTTTGTGATGCAGAAGTGGATTCAGTGATGCAGGCAGTCTCACTACTTTCAAATTCCTGCTGTGGAGGCAGGAGTAACACTGGTGATCCTGGGGTCTTTTGAAACCAGTGATAATGATTTTTCAAGCAGAGCACTCTGCATGAGACGTTTGTCTTCACTGTAGACATGTAGACATCCTTTTAGTCTAAACGATGCTTTCTCAGTAGTCGGTAGGGAAAAGATGCACCTACAAAGAACAATTTAGCTCATTGGCCTTGGGTGCTCATTTTAATACAGAATGAGTTGCCTTCTCAGAGACATCCCTCTATCAGCTATAGAGGGAACAAAATGGTTTATATTAAGCCAAGAAATGGCTAAACAAGACTGACACGGATCCCACACATTATATTGTCTTTCAGCAAAATCATTTCCAAGTGATGGCTAGGAAATAACTTAATCCAAAAAATGTTCATTTCCCATATGTGTAAGAGCTTATATTTACACAGATATTTTATTTCTATTTGAGATTTTTGCATAACTGTGCCAAAGCTTCTTTCTAATAATAAACTAAATATTCCTAGAAGAAAGGTTCATCATCTGCATGCAGTGTGGCTTGGCCTGCATAGAAGTTACACATAAATATTTTTGTTTTCAATGATTAAAGTGAGAGGGAGAAAGGAGTGAGAAAAACACTTTTAAATGTTGAGAATTCAACATTTTTGTTGTTACAAAATCTGATCTATCAAGTGCTAGAAATGTGAAACTTGAGGATATTTTTACTACTAATAATATGTATGTTTACATGTCACATTCTATGTTCTCAAAAACATTTACAAGGAATGTTAAGTATTGCCACTAAGTATTTTCAGTTAAATTCTTGAAAGAAAGACAGTTTAGGTTGGAGTCATCTGCTGTAATTCAGTTGCCTACCATTTGGACATTTAAATCCAATGTACTTACACTATGTTCCTTTTATGACTGTTAATAGATCCCATCTCCCAAAGACAATTCATCTTATGCTAAGACAGGCATTTATAATCGGTCAGAAGAATGGCTTTCCACCTATTTTCCTCCATTCAGTATCAATCAAGCCTAAGGCAATTGTCTCAGACTTAGGTGCATAACTTTTCAATATCCAAAATTAAGGAAGACAGTCCTACTCTAAATATCTCTGAAAGACTCAGGCTTCTCAAGGACATGGTCTCCCTGTTAGCTACTACTACACTCCTCTTGAACATATAAGATTCTTTCTGCCATTTTTTGTCCAATAGACCTCCCATCCAAGGTCAGAAAGTGATGCTGGAGCAGAGCTTGCAAACCGAGCCCAGCACAACATTTACTGCACTGCATTGCCTCCTGTTCCCATGCCTCTGTTTACAACCACAAGCAAGATCAAGTCCAATTTATGTAGCTATTTGTATGCAAATTAGGGGATATTTTCAGATGTATTCAGCTTCATGTAGGAGGCAGGCAGCGTTTAAAAATGTGTTGTTTCCCAGGCTGACAGTGAGGTTTTCAGTTTCTATTTTGCTCATCCTGCATTTGTTGGCAGACTTGTTCCTGACACTGATTTATAAGCGTTTTAAAGCCTAGTGTGTCACACACTTCACTGCATCCAACAGGGATTCTGTATAAGTTTCCTCTCCTCCTCCCCTCCAGCAGAGCCTAACTGCTGCCTTCCCTTCTCTTGCTATTTCAGAGCACCCTCTGCGATTGCAGATGATTCACCTTCCTCTCCCCTCAACATGGCCAACTAATGCATATGCCAGAGTTTCCATCAATGTTGCATTATCCTCATGTCAGGGCTTTTTGCCATTGCCAAGGTCTCCTTCCCTTTCCTTTGTGTTCCCCAAGCACTCCTCCTGTTCCTCACCTGTATCATAGCCTCTTCATTCTCCTCACTGGATGCAGGTTCCTCTTCTGTCTCTCCAATCCCAAGCCTCAAGCGCCTGCTGCAAACTGAGCACACATCTTGTTCCTTCAAGCTAGCACCCCAGCTTCTCCCATCATTACCTTATAGGCTCACTTACTTTATTTCCCTGTCCCTTAACATTTTTGTATTTCTAGGTCTCCTATATGCCACCTGTAATAAAGTCTGTGCTGTCTTGATCTTTGCTTTATTCATGCTCAATCTTGACTCTTTCCATGTGTATTTCTACTTCCAGTATCACTATTTCCTCTTCCACACATTTCTGCTCTTTCCTATCTTTCTACACATATCTCCCTCACAAGATACTTATTCTCTTGCTCCTTCTGATGTTTCCTATCTCATATTCAGCTTTGCCAGTTTGTACATCACTACTAACAAACTTGCTCCGTAACAAGTCCATTTTTGCTAAAGTCCAAGTTATAGATAATTTTCCTATGTAGGGATATGTTCATCATTTAACCAGCTTATTAGCAAGCTGGGGTTTGCCCATGCATTATATTTTAGAAGACTGAGTTATAAGGAGAAAGTGGACATTTTTATTTCAAAATAACAGGAGAAAAATTTTTATCTTGATCACATTGGGGTGAATCTAGAGTAACCTCACTAAAGTCAGTGGAGCTACACCAGCATGAAATAAAAATATCATGATAGTTGTACAAATCCTAGGTGACTTGCCTCAGCCCACTCAAGTTCTAAAACTACATACATAAAATAAATTAGTTTGTGTCAGGAAATGTTTCAGGGCAATAGAATTCAATCATCTCCCAGTCCTGTTGGAGCAGGCCCTGGCATGGTTTCAACACAAAATAGCACTCTCCCAAAATAGTTCTCTCCCGAGCATAAGTCAGGAACCATGCTCAGTTTAAGCACTGACACCTGGTTTGGAAGCTAAAATGTTTAATTGCATGGTCAAAGGCCATTCCATGCCAGCTGGCCTCTGTGTCAGAAAACCGTCACAAACACATTTGATTCCCTTGCATACATGTTCTTAAAGCTGCATCCCTCTATAGTCAGCTCACTGTTCCATGCCAAGATCCTATCTCCATTGCACATGTATTTGTTCACCATTTGTTCTCCACTATAGAGAAAATAAATAGTTGCCTTGGTAAGCATATCTCAATGCAGGATAATCCACCCTGAGGTCTCGGTCCAGTCCTGAGTATGGGCTAGCCTGCACCTCTTCAGGCAAAGAACATTTTGAAGCACTCCAATGTCAGCGACAAAGACAGGATAAGTCAGAAGAAGGAGCACCGTGACAAGTTTCCACTGGTCAAAGGCACTGTCTCCCAGGATTTCACCATGCATACTAACTTCTTACCTGCTTCAGGTAAACAAAAATAATCCATCTCCCAAAGGATAAATTTTTTAACATCAGTTGCTATAGCCTATTATTTACTCAATGTATTTACTTACATACAATTGCAAGTTGTCTGTCAAATTATATGTGTTTTTCTTTTGCACTACAGACACTACTGTTCTGGTAGACTGAAGGACTGATTTTACACCTGTCAATAACTTACAGACTCTTATTTGAGTATTTCCCCCAAGAAACAGTTTATTACAGGAGTTAACAAGCACTCACTTAGTAAACTGCCCTAAGAAAAAGCTAAGGACAAGTTAATAGTGTAATAAATCAGTCATTATATTAAATGAACAGTTTCCACTGCTTTATTGACCCCTACTTAAAGATTTATCACAGTAGTATTTTATTGTGGTGATAGGACACATGGTTGTAATACAAAAGGGTGCAGTTTAGCTTGTGCTTATGCTTTATTTTTAATTTCATTTTGTGCTTGCCGTGGACAAAGAAGTGCAATACATGAGGAAGGAGAAGGTCGCTTTTGCTGAATGGGAGCAGGATAGTAGGTGCTGTAAGAGTGATAGAATCAGAGGGAAGCTTCTTTTTTGCCTCAGAGCTGTAATGCAAACACAGAACTAGTGAGGCTGTAGGAAAGGACCCATAGACACTTCTTCAACAGTTTTGCCAGACAAAGAGGTTACTACCCCTAACCCCACTTCCTCTGTTTTCCAGGCTATCTCCTCTTCCTGCCACCACCGATCAAGGGCTACTATTCTCTCCTGTCTGGCTGCGGATCTACTTTAATTATTATTTCCCTAACTGTGTCCATCAAATTGATGGCATGTTCCAAGAGAAGTGCTGTGCCAGTTCTTCTGGAAGGAAATTAGCTTGTTTTGGCCAACACTAGAAAGATGTCACATGCATCTACACTGGAAAACATGAGACAGACCATGAAGTAAAGCAAGGGCAGCAAAGAAGGGATTAAGACTGTAAAGCTATGAGTCATCTCTGGGTGAAAGTGAGGATGTTCTAGGTCACCTGCAGCAGGATAGAAAGTGTGTACGTGTGGTGGGAGAGTATAGGCCTGCGGTGTGTGGTGTTGGGACAAGTTCCTAGGCCATTTGGGAGGGAAAAGAAAAGGATGGGAAAGAGAATAAAGTCAGAATGGAGAGAAAATGTACAGTGAACCAGCCTGGCTGGGGGCTGGAGCGTGTGACGTATAAGAAAAAACTACAAGACTTGGGACTGTTTGCCTTCAAGAAAAAGAGGTTATTCCTGTCTGCAACTAGCTCATGGGAGAGCACAGAGATCTTTGAAGCTGGTCTTTGAAGTTGGCCCTGCTTTGAGCAGAAGACTGGACTAGAGGCAGATGTCTCCTTCCAACCTAAATTATTCTTTTCTTCTTGTGAATCTGCTATATGAAGCGAAAGACAGGGAGAGAGAATCCACATGTGCTGAGCTACCCCTACCTACATGATAGAAGGAGAAGTAATCTCCCCCTCAGATAATTTCCTCTCTGTAATGCTGGACCTGTAGGCAGGAAGGAGAGTTGATAAACGCAAGTTGATAAACACAAGTTCTGGCAGGAGTGTTGGGAGGATATCAGGATGGAAGTTGCACTTTTATTTTCCTGCAAATATAATGTGGAAGAGGAAGGAGTTAGTCCTGAAATAACTAGCTCCAGATGAGGCACTGTAAGCAGCAAAAGAAACATGGCCTCAAGGCCTGTAAAAAGGCACGAAGCTTCACTGGCTTCTCAGCATTTTTAGTTCAAGATCATTCTGGAGAAAAAAAAAGATTCAGGAGGGGGGAGAAATAGTTGGCTGAGGAACAAAATAGTATTTTCCAGCTGGTGAATTTATGTGGGACAAATTTGTCAGGAAAAGCCACTCAACTTTGTTGTACGTATCTTGCTGCTCTCATTAAAATGAACCTTCTTTCAAGGTCAGTTGGAAAAGACCATTTAGAAAAGGATGGCATCCTGGGGCACCCTGTACAGCCACACATCAAAAGGGCTGATGCGTGGTTCTTATCTGCTGTACACAAAAGTAAACAATGAGCAATTCCAGTAAGTGGCATAAAGGAATAAAGAATCAGGAGTTTAATTTACTGCTGGGGGACAGGCAGTAAAAGTGGTAAAAGTGCTATTTTGGACATCAACATAGTAATATAATATTTCTATAAAAGCATATATAAAGACAACTTTTCTATTTACAAAAGTTTTAAATTTACTTTTCTGCTGGTCAGGATCCATATTTGCAGTGGTCAAAGCCATAATTAAAACATATACAGACATGTTCAATCTTGTTTTCAACTAGTTCTGTTTGGTAGCAAAATCCACCCAGCAACTGAGAAAAACATTCAGTTGGTTCAGCTTGTGCTTTGTTCAGCTGCTTTACTAGTAACCCCACCCAAATGAGACATTTAAAGCTTGAGGTATGTCTACATGATCAGCAATCACAGCAAGAGATACAGTGAAATACAGCCCCACTCTGCTTCCATGCATAAGATATTACCCTTTAAAAGACGACATTGGTTGCAAACAGATGTTATCTCCACATGCACCCCACCTCTGGATTTTACTAATCTAAAGAGTTCAGAGACTCAGATCACAGCCAGGGCCAAAATATAGAGAGATTTCAAATGAAGTTAGCACAGCAAGACTTTTGGCATTATTAACATTTCATGGCACTCAGGAAGAGAAACATAGATATTGTCTAAGTAAGGAAAGTGTAAAGACAAAACCCATTTTCTCTCTTCAGCAGTACTCAAACCACTAGCGTTGTCTTTACAGGTTTTTGTCTGGCATGTTTCGATCCTGTACAGAGGGAGGGGAAAAGGAGAGAAATGGTGGACAAAATACTAGGATACTCTAAACAGAACATCACAGTCTTAGAAAGAGCAACCATGTTAAATTATGAGCTCTACAGCCACAGAAATCGCAGTGGTCCCTCTTCAACCAAGGTGAACAGAAATATTCCCAGGAACATAAAACATATACAACCTGCAGATTTTTTTTTTTAACAATCCTTGTGTTAGAACAGTTGAAATTAACAAAGAATTGTTATCTTTACTGATGAATGAAACCATAGTGATCTACCCTGTAATCCCTCAAATTTTTCAGAATATTACTTGTGTATGACTGGCCTAAAAGGCAAGGCCACCTTCACCTGAGGGCCTGGCTCATTGGTTGGCAGATGTTCCTAGCTAATCTGTTTTATGTTTGATATTGCTAAAAAGAAATTTTAGTTAGCCACAAATCTGGAAGATGTTCACATCCCTGACCAGCACAACTAGCAGTATACATCCATGATACAAAGCACACTGCATAGTCTTATACTCTTCAACATAATAAATGATGGAGTTCTCCTATATTCCATTTCCTATATTCAGTTTCCCTATATTCAAAGCAGTCAACCAGCTTCAGACTGTATGGCAGTAGGGATGACTATATAACAGGAACATGGTTAAGTCATGTAATGATTTTCCCTGTCCCCTAGAAACTTGTCTCCCTTATCGAACTCCCTTTCAGTTCCATGAGTTGGAAAACAGGATCTATCTTTTCATAGAACTACTCTCACCATTTCATGTCTCTTTCTCTTTAATCCATCTGATTCTGGTTTTATAAGGGAACAGGGAAGCCCTAGCTTCCATTTTTATAGCAAATATTTTTATATTGTGTCTTGTTCTCAAAGCTACAAGTATATTTTTTCACTATTTCGCTACCCAGTTCTTCCATGTTATGTGTTCAATTTTTTTACTCCAGGTGATTAAAATAGCCTCAGATTAATCTACAAGATTTCTCAATCCATTTAAAGTCAACGCAGAGACATTTTTAATCCATATATTTCTACATTATCGTATCTATGGTACTCCAGCTCTCCGAAGAGGCCAAGAGTCTGTGATATACCCTTTCAAAAGAAGCATGTATGGGATGGGAATGGAAACTCTGAAGCATGTCCTTCACTTCCTAAAACACTGGAGATGTAGAGTTTAAGGAAATTATTTTTTAGTATGTTGATCCAATGTGCACAAAATCTATTATGACTGTTTTTCCAGTAACATCATATTTGCAAGTACATTTCTTTAAAAATTGCCTCTGTTTGCCTGACTTCCTTTCAAAGATACATAAAGAGACATCACCTACTACAAGGGAAGAGTTCACTTAGTATCAAACAAAATAGTCCCAATCCTACACAGAAGCAACAAAGAAAACCATGTGAGGTGTTCTCAAAGAACCCACCAGTGCCATCTAAATGTCAGAAAACTGGACTGGTTGTTGGATTATGTTAATCCTTCTTTTAAAAACCTTTTAAAAATACATTTCTCTTCCCCAAAACCTTCAGGAATTTCAGGCACAGGGGATTCTTTAAAATGAAATATCAGTGTTTTCCATGGGAAGTATTTATTTTTCATTCAGGCTTTATCCAATAACAATAATCTGTTGAAAGTGCCCATAATTTTCACAGGAAAAAAAATGCAAGTAGATCTGTTTGAATTGTTGTTGCTTTGCATCCAATTTTCAAATCCCATATATTTTCAAACTCTCTAGGTTTGGGACCGATATCTAATCTCTCAATCCCAAAAGTACATATCCAAGGAGCAGACCTTCTGCCTAATACTCTTTCTAAGCAGCACAATCCCAGAATCCAGCCTCCAGTCTGCAAGGCTTCATTCCTGGAACCACTGCAATGTATCCCTTTAGTTCTTGATGGCATGGGAAAGGAAAGAAAAACACATTTTGTGAATGTGATCTTTGTCAGTGTGCAGGCACACACCTTATTATTCATAAGCACAAAGATTATAGCTCCCTGACTTATGGTCCCCACACCAGCCTGCAGGCAGCAATGCCCTGTGATGTTGCTCCTGGCAACGAACAATTTAAAAAGTAAAATATTGATCTGCCGGGCTGCTGCCCAGATTGACAGGCAGAGCAAAGTATAATGTCACTAGCAGTGTGGTTGTTTGCTCAGCATTGCTGCCCATGGACCCAGTCAGGGATGATGGCCATGGCATTAATGTTCTGCATATTGGCCGTAAATATTACAATATAAATTGTCCATGACACTTAGGGCTGTACTGTGATGTATAGATGTGCTCAGGTGGACAAAACACATGGCATTAATTCTGCCTATAAAATAGAGGTAGAAAAAGTAAAGAAAAAAAAGGTCTGGAAACTATACCTCATATGTATAGGTTTTATACGCACCATGTAAGTACCCATGTGAGAAACCACAGAGTCTTATAAGAAATGCAATTTATTATGCACATCTGACTGCTTTTCTTGAATTCTGGTCACTAATCCATCTTCCCTGGGATTACGTTTTAGTGTTTCTAACTCTACCCAGCTTTCAACAAATGGTTTAAGAACAAGTTTTCCAGCTACCTCTTCAAATGTGGGCTTTAGTCTACATAATTAGAATTTCCTGAGGTCCGGGATGAGTAATATTTAATACTGGAACCATTGCAGGTATAAAACCCAACACAGCACAATTCATTCAGGCTGCAAATGCATGCTCTGTCCCTCCAGAAAACTAGGAATCAAAATAAGAAAGGATCTAAGTCTCTTTTTTTTCCCTTTCTTTCTTTCTCTTCCTGATGCTATATTTTAGGTGTAAGCTAAACAAACAAACAAACAACAAGTTCTATTCTGTGTGGGAGAGCTAGCATCATTGAAATAGTTACTAAAAAACTGAAGTCATTGAAACATGTCTGGCTCCATACCTGGTACTAGGCAAGTGCAATCACATTTACACAGCTTTTGCCACCCTGTTTCCAAATCAGTCTAGCAGTGCTATGAAAGATAGGGAGAAGGGCAATAGGGATCATCAGGAAGGGCAATAGGGATTATCAGAAGGATGAAGTAGCTCCCATATTAAGGGTCATTCCCATAGACGATGATACTTTATCATAGAAAGAAGCATATCCAGGAGGATATGACAAAGGTCTACAAAATCCTAAGTACTATGAAGTAGATGAAATGGATCATGATCCTTATTGTTTCTCATAATATAAGAACTAGAGAGTTCCCAGTAAATTTACCCAGAGCAATTTTAAAAGCAAGCAGAAGGAAGTCCTTTACATGACATTGAGTAGCATCATAGCATTCACTGACAGCCTGTGGTGAGAGTCACCCACAGGAAAATGGGCTTAGAAAGTGATTGACTGAGTGAACATCAGATAGGTGGCACCTCTGTATCATCACCTGCATGCAACTCCCATCTCCAAAGCCCCAAAGCGGCTGATTTCTGTGAGTTGAGGAGTATAGCAAATTCAAGG
Organism: Coracias cyanogaster; assembly: GCA_033124195.1. Taxonomy (NCBI): domain Eukaryota; kingdom Metazoa; phylum Chordata; class Aves; order Coraciiformes; family Coraciidae; genus Coracias; species Coracias cyanogaster. The sequence goes on along the minus strand of JAVSBS010000539.1, from coordinate 107,373 downwards.
TCACTCTGCTAACATTCTTTTCCTGTCACCCTTTTCCTCAGCATCTGCCACAGGTCATGATTAGAGACAGTGGGAGAGATTTCTAGACTGACCCAAACAGCAGCATTAAGACTCAGAATGTATATTCTCTTTAACACTGGTAAAACTACTTTGCTGTAAAGTGAATGAATACAGAGGGAAGAATAACCCAGCAACAACTCTGGAGGGCAGAGGCCTCTTTTAAGCTCTTAGTCCTTTGTGGCAACCCCCCAGGGGACCGCTTGGATGTATAAGGCACTTAAGAGGGCACTGGAGATTTATATATGTGCATCTGCACCACTCCCAGAGAAAATGGGATAGATATGCAGAGGCTGTACATATGCAGCACTCATTTGGGGTGAGCTGGATACTGAATTCAGGCTTGGCCAGCCTAAAAAAAATTATCATCTATTTTATCACATCATCCTATAAAAACATACAAAATGGGGCAGGTGCAGGAGAGGAGGGAGAGGAAGGGGCAGCTCACATTCCACACAGCTGCCTTTGAGAGAACACCGTAGCAGCAGTAGTGCACAAGTTTGCCAGAAAACACTGCAAGCTGCAAATTTGGGAACAGCTCATTTCACTGGCCGGGATCCTGCCTCTTCCACTCAGAGGACAAAGTTGTTCCATGCTTTGCCCTGCTCCTCCTTCCTGGAGTAATTTCATGGGGCCCATGTGTGCTGTAAAGTCGATAAAGCAGGCGGGCTGGCGAGGTCGGGTAACCAGTCAGCGGTATACACAAACAGAGCTGGTTGATGGCTCCTGTTGCTCCTTGTTTTTCCAAAAGTCAGTGGAGGCTGGTTAAAATAAAGCTGACATGATGGTGAAATAGCGGTTACCCTGTTTTCTGCCAGCATTCCTGGAAATGTAGCTCATAAAACACACTGCATCATATAAAAGTCTTCAAGGATTCAGCAAGGGATGGGAAAACTAATCTTCTCTTCATTGGCATCTATTTTTGCTGTAATGATGAAACCATACTCCTTCATGTCTTCTGAAAGTTAAAGACTTTTATTCAAAGAGGACCTGACTCTGCAATCCAGTCATGTTGAGTAACGTTTCAAGGGGATTTTGCCATGACAGCTTGCACAAAAATATATGGTTTTTCTATGAATCAGGCCAGCAGAATGGGTCTTTTAGCTTTTGTCACTGCTGTTGTAATTTTCAAGCTGGCAATCAGGAGCAAAATGAAGTGTCAAGTAAAATATTCTATATCCCTTATTCAACAGTATTCTAGAAACTACATGACATGCCATCTTAGGGGACCCATTTCTTTGAGTAAGAAAAGTCTTACAGTAATACACCATACTACCACCGAAGAAAAAGCAAATCAAGGGCACTCCATTGTTAGACTGTTGTGAAAGCAGAATGATGAGGGATTGTGCAGCACAAAACTGCCAAAATTAGTCTTTTCAAAATCCATCTTCTACTGCTAACACCTCCACACCCCTGCCCCTCAAAAAACCCCCACCCTATATAGATGTAATTGCATAAAAGGCTCCTCATCTTTGCAGGTCAGGTGGAGATGAATCTGATGTTCTCTGATAGTTCATTTAAGAAATGTTGCCATCAGTAAGGCAGCTTTCTCCTTAGCTCTTTTTAAACTCTAAATAACATTACATTCTAAAGGCAGAAATGACCTTTATACAGTTGTTCTGAATGTGGGTTGTTTCTCCTAAAAGCATCCTGTAAACCACACTACCTTTTCCTGTAGTGCTCCAAGGAGGCATCTCAGGGGGCACCTCTTGTGGAAGGGAACCAGGAAGATTCAGGTTCTTTTAACCAGGGCAGTGGTGGTGGCAGTAGGGGAATCACACTCAGGTTGTGAGGGGTTGGATCACAGCGTTCAGAGATAGAAAGAGTCACAGCTGTGGCAAAGTAGGGAGCACTGCTGTTCTGTTTGGCTCTTCTGGGAAGGCCAAGTTTATATCTATCTGCTCACCTAAGCCCCACAGGGGGGGAAAGAAAAAAGTTCGAATCGCAGTACAGCAGTAAGAGCATTTTTTCAGACAACGTATTTCCTTCTGTGCTCTGCAGCATCCAGCTCTGCTTTCTTTAATGTCATTGGTGTTTGTAGCTATAAAATTGCTCATCACAAGCCTTTTAATGCAAGATAGACTTTTCTACAAAATCAGTAATAGACACTCTTCACCTCATAAATATATGAGGCAACTGATATTTTATGGTGCTATCCATGCCTCATCAAGCATTAATGTATTACTTGTAAACACATATTCTTTATTAGGTTAGGACAATAACAGTGCCACGTGCCAGCCTTACCATTAAATCCCGGTTCTCCTGTTTGTAAAGGGCTGTAACAGATGTTTTATCCTCAAAGAATATCCTTCATTCCGTTTTCTGTGCTAAACACCCCAAAAATCCTACATTATTGATTTGTACCAGTTTTCCTTCATTGCCTTTCAAATTACCACACAGAAAGCGCTTTGCTGCAGACACATGAATAGCTGTTGGGAGGTGAGTGATTTATATCCTGGCACAAGAATGACTGAGAATCACATCAATGATTTAAAATGTAGCCAGAGGGGGAAAAAAAAAAAAAGAAAAAAAAATCCCTCATAAATTACAAACACGTCATCATAAAGCTCCCCCAGACTACAAGAATCTTGCACTTCAGCATTTGGAGAGCTGGATGTGCCACCTCTGCTCAGGGTGGCCACCAGGTCAGCAGAGCCCCATTCCCTCATGCCAAAAGTGGGCTCCTGCCAAAGTTAAGTGCTGCTCCAGGGATGGTTTTAAAGGCCACACCAATTCTCCATGTAAATGCCACCTTAGCCACAGGTGTGTTTCATTAAAGCTTCAGGGGACTTCAGGAAACACTTGCCATCCATCAGGCACATGGAAGTGCTTGAATGACTGCAGAGCTGAGTGTGGGACGTGAGCTCTCTGCAGATGCCTCTCCTTTTTTCCCTTGTTTTACATGCTGTGAAGACCAGAAAAAAATAAATTAATTTCAGTTCAACTAATTTCATTTGGTTCTTTCAAGAATAACTTCATGATATCTTACAAAAACTACCATGTTTACCTCAGCCAGGGGTTTAATAAAACTATGTTCTCTTCTAATAGCCTACCAACAAGATGGATATATCAGCTAGCAACTTTACATCTGGCACAAGCTACTAACATATTCATGTGAAAACTTGTGGTGGCTTGGCTTAGAGCACAGTTTACTTCCAATCTGGTTTTTAGAAAGATGGTCTGAAGTTGAAAGAATAGGATTATAAGACCTTGTCTCTAACACACATAAGCCACCAAGTCAATTGGCATACACCACCTTCTTCGTACATACCTGTGCTGGACATCACCATGTGGATGAAATGAATTTACCACATGCTGTCAGGTCTCTTTCTGTGCTTTTATTAGGTTTCATTGACTAAAGCTTTCACTGCAGTCGAGAAGCCAGAACGCAAATAAAAATGACTACTATCACAAATCAAGCAAATAGATCTTTCCCATAATACTAACAGTGGGATTCAGCTCAGAAGAGGAAGACTGCAATAAATGTAATCAAAGATTCATGGAGAACGCCCGATTTATAAACCACACTGTGATTTTATTTGATGTTTTCTAACAAAATTGTGGGTTTCTACCTGCAGTAGTTTGACTAAGGGGGATATTCGTTTACTAACAGTGACATTATATTTCATGTCCAGACAGCGTTGTGGACATCAGGTAGAATGTTTCTCTTTTGGGAGGCAGTATGGACGCTGGCGCCAGGACCGCAACACATGTTTTTAAGATTCAGAAGGAAATCTGTGTTTACTCTATCAGCGCTTTCAGCCAAGATGCTAACTTCAGTGGTTACTCAGTTCATTTTCTGATACCTTCTTTGACTATACAAAGCCCAACAACAACATTTGTTCCACTCTGAGTGATTTACAGATAAAAATTTTATTGACCTTGTCTGTCAAACCCATTTCCCTCTGAATATATGTCATTCTGATTTTACTACTGATCCATATGAGATGAGTTTACATTCTGCATAGAAACTACAGGCTCTTAACCACATTCTCTTGATACTTAGATGAATTACACACTACACAGGATAACAGCATTCTATGCAATACGCAGTATTACGTATTGCAATATGTAGTTAAATGTTGTGCTACGTAGTTATGCAATAGTATGCTAAATATATACCAATGTGAGACTGCTAAAAAAGCCAGCATTATTGGATACAGTGGTCTCAGTTCTTGGGTAAGGGTCAGGATCTGAAGGGTCACAGTTGTAGTATGGAAATCCATTTTGGTGTAGCTTAGTCCTAATCACCTAGTACATGTGCCCAACACCACTATCAGGCCATCTCTGCCTCATGTTGCTCATCTCCCTGTGCCATCCTTCCTACTCACCACATGCAAAAATGGTCCCATGTATTCTTATTCTAAAGAAATTTTAATTTTCCCTGTCCTCGCTCAAACCATAAATCATCTTCCTGTCTTCAGGAACCACAGCATCTGCAGCCTAAGGTGTTGCTGATAACATAAATGGAGGTGGATCTAATTTATTTTCATGGAGGAAATCAATCCAGCTAAACTTGCTTCTGAGTTCAGATTTGGGGGCAGCTGAGACTGAGTCTGTCCTGATGCAATTTCAGTTCAAGTTCAATGAAACTTCAAACTAAAGGCTCAGGTTCAGGGACAGTCCTGATGCCTGAAGCTGTTTTTAAGGGGTTTTAGCTTGGTTTTGGCTCAACTCCTTGAGTTTAAAACCCACTTCTACTGAGAAAGACAATTCTGTGCCCTATTTTTGGAGCATGGGATGGGGTTTTTTTATGATTGTGACATTTCAGTGGCTAATGTGGTGAGACCTTAGTACTGATAACTTTGTGCCATTGTGAGTTTAGACAGATTATAATGCCATCCTTTATTCAAGCAAACCCTTAAATTAATTTATAATAAAAAAAATAACAATGACATTTGTTGTTACAGAAGGGAAAAAAAAGAGAAGCCAGAAGCCACTATGGGTACTTTCTGAATAAACAACATTCAGAAACCTTTAGAATAAACCATATATTTGGGGAATGGAATTCAGGAAATCAATTGTACCAAAGCCTGCTTTATGGTGTTAGGTGCTGAAATTATGGCCCTGTTAAAGCCAATGATTGTTTTGCCATTAATTTCAAGCGAGCAGGGATTTCGTCTTCTTGGTCTTCCTGCTGGAGACAGTGGCTTGCTGGAGGAAATAAGGCCAGAGAAACACCACCACAAAACCAATACAGGAAAGGAACTATACAGAAGCAGAGCTGCATCAGGTCATAACTCAAACACCTAATCTACATAGGTTCAGGTGCTGACAACAAGTGCACAAATGGCAGGGAAAATAAAAGCACAATTTTGCTCTGAATTTTTCATTATATCTCAACAGCAGATCAGTAGAGAAAACAAGAGTAATGATTTCTTAATGCAAGACCAGGGCCTCTTACTTTCTGCTGCAGCACAGAGTGGGAATTTCCATCCTGTTGCCCTACTGAGGTGTAAAGGAAGGACTGTACTTTGTGATGTGGACCAGCTGTCAGAGCAAAGCCATTTGTGTATGTGTGGCACAGTCTCTCTTTTGCCAACACAGTCAAAAGCTGCTCATCTTTTCTTCGTCGACCTAACCGGGGACCACCTCAAAAAATGAGCTGCATACCATTGTCTTCTACCCATCTGAATGCTGGAAGACATTATAAACATTAGCAAGGTGTTATAAACATTAGCCAGTCCTGTTAGGGCAAAATATGCTTAGAAATCATCACAGGCAGAGATGGGGAATGCTTAGCAACTCTTACTTCCAGTTCTGTGCTCAGTTTCCCAAACCAAACTTCCTCTAGGTAACAAGAATGGTCTCCGAGTATTGGCATTTACAGCCTAGATTCATTCAGAAGCTTTGCAAGTCTGAAAAGGAGAATTGCTGTGGTAGAAAGTTCAACAGGTGTTTTACTGCAAAGAAACCTTATAATTTACATTTTCTCCAATTTCAAGAAAGAAAGGAGAGAGGAATCATCATCATAAAGTGGGAAATAAAATTAGAGGATGACATCCAGGGAAAGTCATCTGTATCTGAGAGAGGAAAATCCTGGGTCAAAGAAAGAGCCAGCCTTGCAGGAGAGACATATCAAGGAAGCTGCGGTGGGACAACTGGGAGAGCAGAGCTCAGCCTAGAAAAGAGTCTCTGGAGAGCTCAGCATCGTAACAAAAACAAACACACATGCTGTATAAAAAATGTCTGGTATAAGGGCATCTCAACTATGTGTCTAAAGAACACAGGAAGTGTAAAAATGAAAAGAAAAAGTGTTGTTCTGCTATGTGTGGTTTTCCTTTAAACACTAATTCATCTCAAAAGCTAGCATTTCTTACATTTTCTTCCAGTCATTAGCACCGGATGCCAGGAATGCAAATGAGCAGCTGCCCTCCCCAGCCCCTATTCTGGATTTTACATAGTTGAGAGAATCTTTAGACCTTAGAGCATATTTATTCTTTGATCTCTCTTGCTAAAACAGACTGCAGCCTGGGTAAACACTGAAGAGGGCACGGAGCCAAGTGGTTTGTCTACATAGGCAGCTTTTTGTTTCTCCAGCCTTCATTCACATTTACAGCTGAGCAGTTATAAGCAGTGGATGCACCCTGGAGAATCTCTTTCAACTCATGCAAACAAAGCCAAAATCTGTGAAGTTTTCTTCTCACATCCAGATTCTACTGGTTCAATTGTCCGTATATATATCAGAGATGATCTGGGCAACCTATTGAATAGTCTGTCAAAAGCACTCACCACCATCCCAGTCCCACGAGGTTCAGATCTGATCTCAAGCTAGTTTATGCCAGCACAGGTTTTTTAGCACTAGTGAACTTTCTTCTGATTATATCAATATATAACAAGTTGAAGGAGACTGACCTAGGGCCAAGGTGTTGGTACTCAGTCAAAGGTTCATGTCTTCACCTTATGGTTTAAAAGACTTTCATTTAGCATCTAACTACTTAAAATTTACCTTTCTGTTACGTGTCTTGGTATTCTGCTTGTAGGACTAATGAAATATAGATTAGTGGTTAATCTAATGGCTGGAACTTGTGATGGAGATTGATGCGTCACTGGTTCAGGGACCATCTCAGATAGATTTTTACACCATGTCTCACCTGTCACATTGGCTTGAGCTCACACTGAACTCCAAACCACATTCATAATTCCTGTCCATTTGATAATGCTCTGCCCCAAGTCTAGAGTGAGCTGAGAGAACCCATAAATACAGAAGTATTTATCACCAGTACATAAACAACTTTGTATGAATAGCCTCTAGTTGTCCTGCAGACAACTTCATAATGGAGAGTAATCAGATATAAACAAGATAATTGGTGTTTCCTAACTTTCAGGTTCTTGATTTTAGTAATTTAAATCTTTTCAGTTAAATTTTACTGTTTGGTTTTAAGCCCAACAATTCTATATTTGTAGAGCTTTCTTTTATATAGCACTTCTGTAGCTCCCTGAAGTCCACAGGAGGGCTGAGTAATTACCCTTTCCAGTGGGATAAAGTTCCTATTTTAGCTTTATTGAGACTGCAAATAGAAATTAACTGCCAATCAAAAGCTGAATTTTGCCCAGGCTGCACTCTGGGTCAATATATGTCTATGTTTAGATGGATGAATGAAACGTACTTGTGGTAGGTCCATTTATTTTGTTTTACTTGTAATGGCAGATTACAGTCTGAAGCTACTCAGAAGTTTAGAGGAAGAGCCAGTGGTGAGTTCACAGACGATATATAGCTGAGACTGGTAAACCTGTAAGTATCTACCACGTCTACTCTAGTGACACATAGCACTAATCAGTCTATACTGAAGACAAATGTATTGACACTGCCTAAAGTGATGTGAAGCAGGGAAGGGTAGCACAATATAGGTATCTTTAGGTTCTCATGTTGCGTATGAGTGCCTAAATATATACCTTTCTTGTTTCAGTTTTGTGATACTGGGCTTAATATTGTCACACAAAAGTTTGCAGAGAGGAGAGAATGCACAGAAGAGGCAAATTTAGATCTCATTTAATAAATTCATATATATCACATATAGATGCAGATTATATACAGAAAAATAAGTTTTGTTACTTTTTTTGATCCAAACTAGCTTAAAATAATACAAAGATCTGCCTTTTAAATGTTTTGCACACTAAAAAAACCCAAACCTTTGTTTCATATGATTCTATTCATTCTTTCCAAGCAAGCATAGCTGGTTATCCTTTTGGTTTACACAGTATGGTTGATAAAGTTTAACCATACTTTAAGTACATAATAATGTACTTACGTTGGAAAAATTGTAGGAATGAGGGAGGGAAAGAAGGCCAATTTAATTTAACTCAATATTATTTATATAATAGATTTTCAGATGAAATAAACTAATCCTTAGCATCATCATTATAATGAGTCTACTTTCCTAAGGCTTTATTTGCCAGAATCTCAAAACAAAAGGTTACGGTGTCATTCTCTTCCTGCTGCCCTGAGTAATGTTAAAGCCACGAACAATTGATCACAGGATCCTACAGAGCAAAATGATTGTGGCAAATGTGTCAAACCTGGAATATGTCTCCATATAACAGAGAGATAGCATTCCATCCTGTCTGGTTTAAGCTTGAATCCCTTAATAGGCAGAAAATTATTTTTTTTTATTCACCCAATTCTTCTTAGTAGCTTATGCCTTTTGACAGACAAATAAGCTTATGCTATCCCCTTCTATACTACAACTGATCTACAAATAAGGAAATATTCAATGTTTAGTACTGTTTAAAAGATTACACTGCTTAGTGTTACTTTCTAGTGATTATTTTTGCCAATTTTCCTCTGGGGAATCAGGTTTTGGTTACAATGACTGACTCTTTTTGTCTCAGTAGGTACCTCTGCAGTGTATTTAAAGCAAAGGTCTAAGACCAGCTTCAAGGTCAGATTTCCCTTCAAACCCTAGGGACACATAAGAAAACTCAGACTAGGGCTACATAGTTGCACTATATGCATCTCTCATCAGAGAGCCATGTACCAGGCAACAGGATGACATCCTCATGGGTCTCCTTCCAGAAGGGGACCTGCATTGCCTGACACAGAGGCACCAGGAGCTGCCGAGTGGCAGAGCGTGTAAGCATGCAAGAGTCAGGGAATATGTCAGGCTTTAGCTTACTGCCTGGGCCTGGATTTTAGGGAAGCAGTGTAGGTACAGCCAGTCTCAAGCATCTCCTTTTCTCCACTGCACTAGTAAATGTAAAAGTATAGCTATACTGTTGTAATGCATCATCAACATGCAGGAAGTACCGGCTGTGATCCCAACGCACTACAGCTGGCTTAGTACTGCATATGGGAGCATACAGCACAGTGTTTTACACCATGGGACACAGAGCTCCTGGACTGAGCTGGGGTTCTGCTTCAGTCTGGACAGAATGAGCTGGTATCTATCTGCTCCGGTCCCTGCAGGCCCAGCCCAAGACTGCTATGTCATCTCACTCCTGCGGGGCTGCGGAAGGAGGCATCTGCTTCCACTCCTTGCTCTGCCACTGACAGGGAGCAGAAAAGCCTTTGAAATTGTTAGTTAGTGCCAGAACTGCTAACATCAGCTATTAAAATTCTTGCCAAAGATGTTTTTTTCATGCTTGGGGATGAACATTTGCCAGAGGGGAGGGGAACAAAGATGACACAAAAAAAATCAAAGTAGATGGGTCATTTTTTTCCTTACATTGACAGTGATTATTTCTCAGGTTGTTCAGCAGTTCAGGATTGAGTCATTTAAACTAAACTGTTTTGAAATCAGTGTAAACTAGGGTCCACTCTTATATGAACACTCTTAGATATCTTTTTTTTTATTATTAGATAAATAGGCAGACAGATACAAAACCACCTAGAACATGAAGTTTCTCTTTTCTTAATTTTATTTTTGCTTTGATGAAGTTGGGCTCCATTTTGCCAAGGTGTTATATTAAAGAAGGTGTAATGTTAGTAAATCAGCTGACTCTGTAGAAATAGTTATTTCCTTCTGGTGACAGCTGCTTTTTATTTTTCTTCTTCTGTAGTGAGTTTATCAGAGGGAGAAAGAGCTGAACCTGCATTTTATTTGCTATCAGAAAAAATATTTATTGTCTTCAAAACAATAATATTTGGTAGTATTGTCTAGCTGAGACAGTACCAAGGTAGCATGCAAGAGAACCCTCTTCTACTTGTCTGCTGTGTGCCTGTGAAACAAGTCATATCATCTCTTCATTCCTTAGTTTCCACAGGAGCCTAATTTGTGAAGTGTTTGAAAATGCATCAGTGAAATACCTCCATTTTGTCTTTACTGTGAGAATCCACTGAAGACCACCAGGTTTGAAAAATGTCACTGGTGGAAAATTTTGCCTGTTGTACACTTTGAAAAAAAATATCAGTGCTGATATGCAAATAAAAAGAGTACAGTCTATCTTTCAAATCTCAGGCTGTGATTGTAATTTTGGCAGCCAAGAAAGCCAACCAAACACCTTTGCCTTGAAAATAAATAAGACAAAACCATGGATGCTCTAGTGCTATTCATACTATTGCTTCTCACAGTAAAAGCATATTTTGGACCACGGGACGTGATGAATTATACCTACCTCATGTTATTAATAGGCAAGACACACCCAAATATACAAAGAGTAGTACAAGATGCTATCACATGTCTTAGTTCAGGAAGCTGAAAAAAGTACTGCTCTTCTCCACTGCATCCTTTATTTTTTCTGTGTTTAGCACCAGCTCTGATTTCTCGCTTCTGCAAAGGCGAGTGAAAACACATTTCTAGCTCGACCTTAGGCAATGAAGGCTTTAAGAAAACCTCTGCACTTTCATCCTACAGACTCCATGCTGCTGATGCTAGTGCTCAACTTTAGGCCTCTCCTTCCTCTCCATCCTCTCACAAACAGCCCTTCAAAAGTTCATTCCTGCCTCTTTTCATGGAGCATTTAAGGTGCAAACCAGCACCTGGCCAGGGCAGAACAGGTGGATTGGTGCTGGTGCGGACCAAGACCACCTCCCACATAGCCAGGCTTGGCTGGAGGGTGTGGGGTTCCCATCAGGGTTGCACGCCCCATTGCCTGGGGACCCAAGAGCTGGGCGGGTCCTGGCAGTGGGAGGAAGCTTGTGAAGCAGGCATAATAGAGGGCTCTTTTCCAGAAGAAATATTTCTGTCCCTTCAATTGTACTGCCCCTAAAAATCCCACTCCCAATGAGCTTAAAATCTTAAACACCACCTCCACTCAGCCATGACACATATTTACTCATGACTCTCCAAACAATATCCTCAGCTCTCTGGCCACATTCATCAAAGGATTGGACTATTCTGACTATTCCCACCATAGTGCTGCTTCTGTGTCCCGAGCTGGAAGTGCTCAGCAGAGACACTGCTTGTGCTGAGAAGCGTGATGTGCTGGCAGGGCAAGATTTCAATGTAGCTGAAGTTGTGGGAGCTCTTGTCACCTCATTTGAGTCCTAACAACAGTTTCAATAAGCAAGTTAAAGCTCTGGTGCCTCTGTGAGCTCAGTGTTTCTCCAGCAGCTGAGCTGGTTGCAGTTTCACAGGCTGTGCACACCAGCATCATTGTGGGACTCACCCCATTCCCTTCCACCCTCCTCTCCATGCCGTGAACCCCAAATTCCCACAGCGTGGCCAAAAAATGAACCAGATGGGGGAAATGATGCAGACCAAATTCAAAGTGTGATTTTGGGATACAGCTGAGCTGACTCAAGCAGCCGCTACACTCTGTCCAAGGCACACAGTCCATCCTCCTCCTCTGGGCTGACATGTCTCTCAGTGAAGGGACCTAAACCAACAGGAAAATATTCCTCTTGTTATTTTAGTAGTTACTTTGCTGCCAGATGAACTCCCTGAACCAGCATGACACATGATCAGCAAAGCTTTCTGTGCTGGTGCAAGGAAGCAGTGGAATGGGAAGCTGGGAAAGAAAAAAACAAGTAAGATCCCTTCTCTTGTGGTGCAGCTCATCAGGTCACCAATAATTGAACATCACACTCAGCCACCACACATGCTCCTTAACCCTACTCTGGAGCATCCTCCTCCTCATCTATGCTACATGACCCCAGCAGAAAGGACAGGCACAGCGCAGTGGTGAGGAGTTGGGGAAGGGAGAGAGGGACTGCTTCTCCCAGGGACTCTCTTAGTTACACCATCAGACATGTCAGTGAAACAACAGGCTCAGAAACCTTTGTGCAGCACTACTTAGTATTTCTAATTAATAATTTCTCTCTGATTTTTTTTTTTCTTGGAAAGTGTTAGATTGTCGAGTACTGGACTGTTTTCTATGATTCAAAATGATGAGTTTTTAATTATTAATATGTGCCATTTTGTACTTATAGGAGATACAGCTGCTTTTTGGTGATAAAAATAACTATTCCTTGAAGTAGTTCATTTATAGTAACAAAGACTGAAAATTGGAGCAAAAATTTCCATGTGGCTCAGTCCATTTTTGGTTTTTGTTTGCCTTTTTTAACGTCAATCCCTCTCCCTTGCAACGTTTCATCTTTTTATTAAGGCTAGGAAAGTCCAATTCTCTTTCAGACATGAAGATAGCTTCGTACATATCTCTGACTCTAAAGCAACATTAGCAATAGCTAGTGACTCCTTGTACTGCAAGCCCCTGTGCCAGGGTGGGCTGTGCTGGAAGCAGCCACCAGTGAAGGGAGCAGGAGCACGAGCTACAGCTTGAACGCACCAGAGCCCCTTCAAGGTTGCCTACAACCTTCACCACATCTTGGCGAGTACAAGTATTCTGGGACCTGAATCCTCAGAAATTTTTTTAGCAGGAGACATCCCTCACTGCAAGAATTATGAAAAGGAATATCCGTGAGCAAGAATTTGCAGAAATGTATTTATCCCTTGTTTATAAAAGATGAAGTGCCGCAGGGAAGTGTTGGTCTCTAGAGGGCACTTCCTAGCTGCAGCAAGTTTTCTTCCTACTTAGGTAGTTGGCAATAGATCATCTACTGCTGTAATAATATGACTCTGAAGTACAATCCCTAATGCTGCCTTGGAGTTCATAGAAGAAAATCCTTGCTTAATTATTCTTGCACTTTCCTTATTTCTTAAACACAGCTGAGAACTACCTTTGCAGGTTTGGGTCTCTGGGAAAGACAGTAATACTTTCTGTTCCTTGTGCTTATGAGGATGGGACCATTTATATAAAAGCTGATCACCATTGAAAGTGGGTAAAGAATTATTTCCATATAGCTGGAGCTAGTTATCTGAGAAATCAGTGGGATATTTTGAACCATATTTGATGTTCTTACTGCTTAAAATTAGACTGGAAATTTATTGGAAAAATACTTAGCTGGTATGACAGATGCAATGAGGTAAGAGGTATTTTTTTCTCTCCAACAAATTATTTTACAATTCCTTACCTGAGCAGTGCTTTCAAGGTGATAGAGTGAAGGAAAATATTCCTCTTTATAGTAGGTGAAGACTAGAAAGTTGATGCAAATAAAAGATTTGCCCAAGTGCCTGTCAGGGGCACAGGCACAATGGAAGACAGCTTAACACGCTGTTACACAAAGGAGCGGAACGCTATAAATAGTAGGTAATCAGGTTTTTCACTTTTATGGCTCTACACATCTATCCACTCCTTGGACACAGGACTGCATTATTTAAAGACAAGCATTGGACAAAATCGTAAAGCTACAAGTGTTTTTCAATTGCCTCACAATCCCTGACTGATATTAAAAACAGAATTAAAAACAAACAAGAGACAGAAAAAAAAAGCTTGCTAAACATGAAGTGTAGCCTTAGACGAGTACATCAAGTGCTCAGTTGTGATTGGCTTGCCATAGTAATTTTTTTTTCATATAGGAAAAGCATGTTTGATAGACTAGATTTGTGTTAGAGAGTGCTAATAAACACTTAATAGCCTAAGCCATGCAAGCACATGGGTGAACATCTCCCAGTCAGCTCCAGAACTGCTTTAGCATACTAGTCAGAAAGAAAGCATGGAAAAGGAGGAACACAAGGCTGACACACTTCTGGCCAGCTGTCAGGGTTTATCCACTGGATATCAGCACTGGTACAGCTCACTGTCAGCTCTTGATGTGCTGCATTTGCAAGCAGAGAAGAGACTCAGGAATCCAGCAACATCTCGAAGCATGAGAAAGTTGACGCTAACCCAGGGGAAATGAATTTTCAGACTCGGAAGGGTGAATGCCTGTGCTGTTTGTTAACATCCTCCTTGCAGACTAAAGCACACCTTTGCTTGCCTCTCCCCACAAACTTATGAGTAAGTACAAATAAGGACTTTTAATGGGTAAAATCCTCCTGTTTTAAGTTTTCATAAGATAGATCTTCTCACCATGTTCTCTGTTCAGTGTAACAAGTTAATGAAAAGGAGATTCTCCTTTGGTTATAGCTGGATCCTGTGTCCTCACCGAGCTGCCACTGCCCTGTTTTCCTTCCCCTGCTGCTTGTGGTGCAAGCCACAGCCAAATGCCCACTAAAATGTCTTGGGATAACCTGGCAACTGCTTAAAAGTGGGACATACAGAGGGAAACATCTGCTACAGCCACATTCATAGAAAATCAGGTCATAGGCATTCAGAACAGGAGTCACTGGCCATCTTAGTTTGCCCAGGTCCCATAAGGCCAGTTTATAGATAGCGGAGAGTGTGGACATTACATCTAACTTAGCTAGATAGCTGCATTAGAGTCAGATGAATTATCCTCTGAGAATTTCTACTCCATTTTGCTAAAGGAGCTCTGCAGGGAGTAGCTCAAGATTTGGCGCTATGATGTTAGACGCCCACCTTAGGGCAAATGAATCCATAAGAGTTCATAGGAAGTCTCCTCCAAGTTCCTCCTCAGAACACAGAATATTTTTAATATCTGGTACCAGCTTTAATTCTACTGTAAAAGACTGAAAAGACAGATATAAGGAGCCATGGACAAAAGTGGGAGTGCTCAATAACATCAGAAGTGATCTAGATCCCTACAATAAAAGGGTACATGTCAAAAAGAAAATTCACAGAAGTTCTTAAAAAGTTGTTTAAGCTCTCATGCTATGGTCAAAAATATGCATCACTGCATAAGTCCCTGCCAGTTTTACCCGGGGGTAAACTCCTTTGGTGCCCATGTGAGGAACAGCTTCATCTGTGGTAAGACACATTGCAGGCATTCAGCAGACAGTAATCTGAAACCCTTTCATATCAGCACACACCTCCTGATGTATGTCCTCTCTGTTTGAAGGGTCTGGATTGGCTTATGGACAATGCTGGCTCACCAGAGAGGGGAGAGAAACAAGCCAAGTCAAAGCAGAGGAGTTGGCCAGCTGAAAGGTGCTACAGGTGCTTCATGATGTGGCCCTACTCTGCCATGTGCCTGGAAACATGAAAGGTATTTTATATTTCAACATGTTTTAATGTATTTCCACAGTGGTATGGCCTTCCAGTCTTTATCCACATTTTATAACATAAAACCACAATTTGCTCTGGTTTAGGAGGAAACATGCAACCCACCAGAATGAGCCGTATAGAAACATAAGTCTGAACAGTATTCAGCAAGCTGACTTTGAACTTCATTCAAGTGACTGAAGTACACACTGGCCATTCTCTGCACTGCTCCTGCCTTGGCCAGTTGTTTATCTGGGGAAAGGAGCACTGTTCACTTTCCTAAGACCCTGCAGTCTGCAACAGCCTGATTCATCATAAGTAGCTGCACTTTGCAGCATACGCATGCCTGCAGTGAAGACTAAGCCTGAACACAAGGGGAGTATAGGTTCCTGTCTCAGGGATGCCCCCTCACTCCTGTTGGTAGTGAACTATTGTTAAAAAGGACTCTCTGGCTTTCTGAGAAGACGATGTTTTGCCTTTGAGCTTATCAAGGTTTAGGCATCATCTATGCCTGTATGTATGGAGTCACCATCCCTGGAGGTGTTTAAAGAATGAATAGATGCGGTGCTTGAGGATATGGTGTAGTGGTTAGAGAGGTTCCAGGAGAAAGGTTGGACTTGATGACCCTGGAGGTCCTTTCCAACCATAATGAGTCTGTAATTCTGTGATTCTGTATGCAAGACATATCCAGACAAATTCCTTGCGGCTTTCCATCCTTCAGGTTTTAGGAGATGCAGTAGCCCAACCTACTGGCATGTCTTTCTCTCTTCTCTCTCTCTGCCTCTTTTGCTACTTCAGTAACACAAGTAATACACTGGGCTACATTCCCCATGCACACAGCATGTCATTCTTCACCTGTTTAAAGTCTACCATGGGTCATTCCTACTATGGGTTAGATATCTAACAGTGCTCAGTAGTGATAGCAAGTCCTGAAATACCACCTCACAATGAATTGCAAGTTTGGCTTGGCAAGTAGACCTCAGTCTTACTGCTTATGACAAAGGATTCCCTAAAGCTTGACATATAGTAGGTTCCCAATTCCTCCTTTTGCTTAATTCTTATATACTCTATAGAGATTGTGGTATTAAAGCAGTTATGACACAAGGAGAGAGCTTTGTTTTGTTTTAATGGGGAATGTCTCAGAGTACTGAATGACTCAGTTAATGTGGCTTTTGAAAACATACTGCTACAGCAAGAAACTTAGAGATACAGGGATTTCTTCATTTCCCTCCCCTCCCATCCACTTTCTCATTGTTTGTAATTTCTCTGGTAGATGAGCCGAAAATCAAAATCTTACTGCTGGAGGGAATACACTGTACATCTGTTTCCAGGTTCAGAAATTATTGAGATCATATTTTTTGTGGATCTACAAAGACATTCCCTTGTTCTAACAAAGACTAATGTCAGTTCTGTCTTGCTCCTGCTGCACATAGTTATGTTATTGCTGTTTACATTTCACTTATTACTTTTGAAAAATATTGCACTTCATCTTGATCATCAAATTGGTATGACACACAACACCATGTAGCTGCTTAATTATGCATGTGAGTGTTCAGTTTATCAAAACTATACCTTTCATTTGCAAGTCTCCAGTAAGGAAAGGACTCCCTTATAGTTGTCTTGTGAGATAGATACATCCCTGCATAACTTTGCAGCTACCCACACCATGGTGTCACAACATTCACATCATAGCTTGCAACAGCATGCCACCATAAAATGCAGTGGGAAAGTAGGAAACTACTGCTATTATGTCATGCTGACATTGTCTACTGTAAAGTTTGTATCAGCCACATTCCCCAAACAAAGCACAGGGCTTAATCGCTCAAAACCATCATCTTCATGAAGACCAGAACTGAGGAAAGAGCCCTTGGGTGCACTTCCAAGCTTTACACAGCTACTGTTGTCTGCAGTGTTCTTGCCTTCAGTGTCACACCTATGCAATGACACTGGGATAGAGGCACAGTTTTCACCTTCATCAAGCTCAAGAGGAGTTAATTCTGCAGTGCAATGACTAAGCACTCTAAGTCCAGACCCAAGTGGACTCCCTGTCAAAAATCACCCCAGATGATACCCCTGGTGTTTTCAGCACACAGCTAAAGACTGAATATCCCCTTTAGTCCGAAAGTTGGCTCTATGGATATGGCAGGACAGTGCACAGAGCAAACGCTGCCGGAGTCTTCTCTGTACGTACTGTGAGGAGAGATTGAATCATTCTGTCCAATTGCTCTCTACATATTTCAGCATTATCTGGTCAAAACTTAAAGAAACACCCATGTGATTTCAGTGTTTTGACTGGAAGATTACTTGTCAGTTAGAACTGCCTTCTTTGATTTCTGTATTAGATAATTCTATTCTCTTGGACAAGGAAAGTTATGTTTCTTAAACTACACTTCTGCAAAGAAGACCTAAATGATTTGCTTCTTTGGCTCATTAGTTTGTCCTTGATGTCAAGAAAGGACACTACTGCTTATGAGTTAAATGTCCACTTCAGCCCATGAAGAATGCCAAAGAGATTAGCATGGATTCATCTCTATTTTTTCCACACTTCATATTAAATTTTCTCACAGATTAATATTTTTGTAAAATGCTTAAATCACCGCAGAACTGTTTTGCGTGTGCTGGCCTGTGGGTAGTAAGGTATAATACTGGAAATGGCAAATGGGCAGAACAAAGAGCTAGAATATGGCAAAGGTAAGTGGGATAATGACATAGTGATGAGCAAAGCAGCAGGACAAGAGGCTGTGGACCAATTTGGGAAGTAAGGTACAGGGAGGGAAAAAGTCATGATGAATCATTGTCCTACAGATGAGTGTCTAAAGACTAGATTAAGGACATCTCCCAAAACACTGCGAAGTTTATTTTAGCACATTGTGACAAAAATGGTCAGTTTTTCCACAGCCATTATCTGCTTTTCCATGTGCAATCACATGTAGCACATTAATACATGGAAGAAACTCTGCATATGAGGTGAGTTCCAGTACTCAGGGGATTTTAGCTGTGGACCTCTCCTTCTTCTCAAAACCAGGCCCCTTCCCATCCTGACAAATGGGGCATGCCAAGGACTCACATTTTACATTTACAATACCTTAACTTTTTGTTATCCAGAATTCTTTTTTTAAAGTAATTAGACTAGCTGTGTATTCATTTCCCTTTTGATAGAATTTTCTCTTCAACAGGGACATTACATTTAATAACCCAAATTCAGTTCAGTTACATCAATATGATATGTCACTCTTTCAGAATACATAGTTCCTAGTCTTAACATTCAGTTGAGTCTGTTCGTATTTACTTCTGAGTTTGAATTGCTTTAATAACAGCTTTGGTGTCCTTTGTTTTAGGAAACTAGCATATTAGATGGATTATCTCCCTTTTTCTTGGCCTTTGTATAGAATCCTTCCCCTACTAAATACTGAAAATCAGGATTCAGTATTAACCTTATTACTTAGACCATGAAAGCAGATTGGAATCATGATTGCTTCTTCCTTTTATTCCTTATAAACAAGAAAATCTGTTCAATTGCTAGATGGGATTTATAGTGATTCATAATAGACTAATCATTCACACAACCCTACCAATTAACAGTATTACACCAGGGATTAATTTATCTTGTGACATTTAGGACACATGTTGCTGTTACCAAGCGTATATGTGGGTACTCATTAACGTAACCTGACAATCATATCTGTGATCAGCTCAAAGTCTTTCAGTGAAAATCCACCAGTACCTATAATCATCTTTGTAGAAAACAATCACAAACAAATATACTCCTGGCGAGTGCTGCCTTCAGTATTTTACATATTAGCTGCACTAGTGGTTTATCATAAAATGTCCTTAGTTATAAAATATTGCCATTTGCATATACTTCTAGTCATCAAAGCAGAATGCATGGAGTGTTTCTACAAGACTGCACCCTTTAAAGCCCTGATCCTGCAAATGCTTGACTTTGATGGTACCTGAATGGGACTATAACTCATGTTTCTAAGGTTAAGCATATTCATGTCCACTGGATCATTCCTTAGCTCCTAAGCATCTTGAAGCAGGAACATTGCCTAGAGATGAGTATACTTCTGGGAATAAATTTTCATTGATGTGCTACCATGCACAGTGTATAAAGAGTCAATGATGTATGTATTTCTTTTCTTTTAATGAAAATAAATCTATCCTTTGTTCTCAGTGAGACTAGTTTATCACCAGTACATCACAGCTAAATGAATCACAGAATGGTAGGGGTTGAAAGGGACCTCTGGAGATCATCTAGTCCAACCCACCTGCTAAAGCAGGTTTATCTAAATCAGGCTGCACAGGAACACATCCAGGAGGGTTTTGAAATTCTCCAATGGAGGAGACTCCACAGCCTCACTGGGCAGTCTGTTCCCTTGCTCTGTCACCTTCATAGTAAAGAAGTTGTTCCTCATGTTGAAGCAGAATTTCCTGTGTTCCTGTTTGTGCCCATTTGTAGTGGGTCTGGCTGAGCTGGTTTTCCCCACAGCTGCAGTGTTTTTGTGCTGGGAGCTAGAAGGGTGTTGATA
>JAVSBS010000539.1:44788-87366 GCA_033124195.1 Coracias cyanogaster | reverse complement strand
GGAGGGGAAGGAAAGGGGGGGTGATAGAGAGGCTTGGTGGGCACCTGGCGCTCAGCCAAGGTTAACCCACCACAGTCCTGTGACAAAAGTGACACGTACCTGAGAACTGGGAAGACTCCTCTATCCTTCTACTCTGTACTGTGTTTGCTAGGTATCAGAGGCGATCTGAGGAAAAATTGCATGATTTGGCCTTTTCAGAGGTGCAGCATTGATTCCTGTTCCTTCCAGTCCTGAGGAGCAAAGAGAATTTAATGGAGTTGTCACTTGAGTCTACAAGCTAAAAACCCCTTGCCTGTGGTTTACGTTGTGTCAAACCCTGGGGCAGTTGTGAGGAGATTCTAAAGGGTAAAATTCTATGTTTATCTTTTTGTTTTCAGACACACCAGCCTGTTTTTATTCAGTTGCTGCAGTCTGCTTTTAGAATTTACAACTGTACCTGGCCAAACCCAACGCAGAAGGCCTCAGTGGAGTCATGTATCAAGACTTTGGCTGAAGTGGGTAGGTGCCAGGCTTTACTTCCATGGTTTTTCTCTGTGTTTTAGAAGCAGACTTACTTGAGGTTGAACGGTTTTTAATTTAACCCTACCATCTTGAAATTGTGACGGTGATGATTTCAGAAATCCTACTTTCTGAGCCTAAATTCTTCCTGCTCTTTATAACCTCTTCAAATCTGTCTCATCAAATAAGGTTGTTAAGTGAAACCTGTAGGTCAGAGAGATGTGTTTAAGTGAGCAGTGATTGAACTTTACCTTAAGCGAGTTATGATATAAAAACATAGCTTAGGTTCTACTACAAGATAAACTGGGTGTTTAAGTCATGCTCAGCTGCATTGGCACAAGCTGTTGTAAGCAGCAATGCATAGCAATTGTGCAGCAGAGAACATCCATCATTTTTCCCCTCAGTTCCTGGGACATACATTTATTTTTGTCACTCACAGCCCTGGGCTTGTTCATCTTTTGTCCCATCAGGGAGTTGGGGATAGAGACCAACAACTGTGCAACTCCTTAGCTTCTCTGCTTACTCCTCACCATCAGGCCTGCTTATTTACTGCTGTTACACAGTCAGCCTTGTCAGGGGAATATTACCTTGCACTGGCACCAAAACCAACTTTTGTCCTCAGGGCAGCTAATAAGTTACATGCTTTCAAATAAATTCAAATACCATGCTAAAGCAGAAGATTTAAAACTTCTTATTCTAGAGTAAAAAAGATGCTTCACCAGTACATAGCTAAGACTGGCAAAAGTTCATTCTTAAGTTAAATTTCTGTGAATACAATTTAAAAATCTTCTATCATGACAAGAAAAAAGGATTATTCAATGTAGTTCCTAAAAGTCAGTCATTCTGATTACTTGTAGAATAAGGTTCTGCTCAGTGTGAATGAAAACTAAGTAGAGGCAGAGACATACAGAAACTGGCTACATTCTATTGTTGATGCAATTTTTAAAAAGTTGTACTAAATAAAAACAATATGAGAGAGTCCCTTAACCATCTGCATTGTGGCATTGTAACAATCAACTCTAAATTCAGATTTTAGAAAAGCTTTACAGGAGTACTATTTAACATTTTAGCCAAAACATCTCATTATCATTTTGTGTGAATGAGAATAAGCAGTTACCTAGAAACTCAGCAACCTTCAATTGTTTTATTTCTTGTGCAAATGATTTAATTATGGATCCATCTGGCAAGAGAACTTTGGAAGTTGAAGACATTTTATTTCCATTATGCTACAGCTACTACCGTTTCAAATAAAGTTCTACAAGTCCTTTTTTGTGTGTTTAACACTTGTATCCCTGCTCTTCTCTAGTAGTTCTGGGAAGAGTCATCAATAAATTACTTCCTTTAGGAGTCTGGGGAAAGGAGAAAGAAGTAGGGCAGTTGATAGTATTTTTGAGACTAAGTGCACCCTATTTGTACTTCTAGTCAGATTGATGTCTTCTACACCTAAAATCAAATTCTAGCTCAGACAGGTTGGTGTGTTATCTCACTGAGATAAGGTTACTTAGAGACACCCAAGCATGGTGCCAAGACAGCCAAGCTGAACTCGTCCCCACAGCAGCCTGACAGAGAAAGCATGGGTGACCTTAATGGGCTGGCAGATCCAGCTTCTTGGCCAGGTGTGCCAGCATGTGAAAGGGCTGGTGGTCTTTGGTAGGTAGTCTTCTGTGTGCCTCCTGTTCCTAGGGAAGCCAAGCGGGAAGCTTGAATGCAAGGCATGGCTGATGTGTAGAGTTTTCTTCAGATATATGACTTTGTTCGCTGTTTGGGGAATTTAATTTCTACCTTCTCTGTAGTCTTTTCATCCCTTTTTCTGTTTTATGGGGATGGTTTACAGTTGTTGAGGCTTTTTAATTATGCTCTTGTGCTGTTGTGTGGGTCCAACCTTCTTGCTACTCTGGCTTCCCAGTCATGCCTTGGGCACTCTCAGGTGTGGCAGAGTGAGGCTGAGCTGCCAGTGAAGGGCATCAACCCCATGTCCTCTCTGGGACAGTGGCAGCAGAGCAGGGAGGCTGCACATTGCCTGGGGGTGCCATGGGCCTGGCAGCCTCTGAGGTGCCCCCTGAAAGCATGTGTTAACATGAACATTGATGATCTCCTTGTCCATGTCATAATAACTGTTTAAGGATTCGTTACTAATATCAATATTGAGCATGGTAAAATTGTATCCTGTTGCGCTAGCAAATTGCCACACATTTGTATTTGCTGTTTATGTTGACAGTACAGAAAGGGAGTATAAGGGAACGGGTGAGGAGGATTTCCCCAAAAAGCAAGTTAGCCAGAGAATAAGTGGAGGCAGAGTTTTTCACAGACACTCCTGTGTGGTTTTAAACAGACACCCCTGCAAAGGTTTGGCTGGCTAGCAGAGATTTTAATCACTGCTGATACTCACTATTTTTAGGCATGGTGCCAAACATGTCTTGCCTGAGCTAATTGAGTAGGCCTGCTCTGCTGAAAGCTTTGGAAAAATGACCTCAGCTGGGACTACCAGAGGCATTTAAAATTGAGGCCCTTTTGTGATTACAGTGTGTGCCCAATGTCTTTCTCTATCATGTGTTGCACCCCACAAAATGGTGCTTGTCTTTCAGGAGGCAGAAGTTTCCTCCATAATACAAAAAAGGCAGTCTTTTTTGCCTCTTTTGCTGGCTGTGCACATGGACTAGGTTTGGATTTTGGCTAGGCATCTGTAAGCACCCTTCTGCCTTTTTTTTTTTTTACTTGAGAATCTGACAGCTTTAATGTTAGGGCCTTTATGTTTCATAGCAGGGCTCAAAAAAAACCTCTAGAAAGATTTTGTCTGTATTAGAGAGATAGAGTATTGGACAGATTTACAGCAGGGACGAAAGACTTTTGATGGAAAATAAATGTATATAGTTAAAAGAAGACACATAGTTGGGTGGGGGTTTTTTGTGTTGTAGCCTTGGATTTAGACATGAATCAGGAGGAAGAAAGATCATACACAGATTTCCCAGGATATCAAAGATCCATATAATAATGCACTTCAAAAATACCCATTTCAGAGCAAGTTTAAGCAATATACAGTCTGGTGAGGGCTTACTAGTTTGTTGCTGGCAGGTGGATGTACGTATTGCCTCAAGAGCTTAAGATCATTACATGTGTCTTCTTATGATCACTCTAAGACTGTGCATTATCTTTCAGGTCAACAAAAGGATATGTTGCAGAAGCTAATTTATTGTAACCCTGCTACTTCAACTCTACTTGACCACTAGGAAAAAGCTGCATAAGCTTTTCAAGCTTCCTTTGCTGCTTTGTCTCCAGGCAGTTGTCTGCCTCCAGTTCAGCAAGCATAGAGTCTTGCTTCTCTTCTTCAGATAGACCCCTCTGTGGCTCCAAGAGATTTGGAACACACAGATACCAATGTGCATCAGGTTTCTATTGCCCAGTAAACATTTTGCTACCAGGCATGAATAGAAACACTTAGAAATAATGCATGTATATTAATATGTCTTGTTCAGAAGCAGATTATCACAGTAATGAGAGTTAACACATTTTACATATATCAGTTCTGTGTTTTCTCTGTTATTACATAAAACTGAGCGTTTGCTTGAAAATACAGTCTAAAAAAGGAATGATCAAAAGAGCTTCCATCTCACTGGTAAAATAGCTACAAATGAAAAATGTTTAAGAGGTCCCCTGAGCTCTGTGAAAACAGAGGAACTAAGACATCTAACAGTTTATTTCAAATGAATTCATTATCAGAAAACGTTCAATTTCTGTGTTTTATAATCTTTGCAAGATTGAGAAGGGTGAAGGCCTGTCTCAAAGTTTGCATTTTAAACCATCTACATGGCCTACATGTCTTTCCACATGGTAAAATTGGGGAGTAGTACGTGTCCTCACAACTAAAGATCTGGATTGTGTATCTTAAATTGTATTGGAGCAGGGTCTTTCTCCCAGGGCTGACAAATATTTCAGGACCCATGGAAAGAACTGTCTTTGCTTCTTAATTAAGTGATGATTCTTATATCTTCACCCTTGAACATTAGTTTTCTGTTACAAGGGTGAATCTAGTTGTATTATACTCCTGTCTCTTTACTATCCATTAGCTTTCTCCTGTATGCTTTTACAAATTGCATCTTCCCCCTGATACTCTGTGTATCCCAAAGATGTAGTATGAGTATGACTGTGCTGTTACCACCAATAATAAAATAATTAGAATTTCCCAAATGGGTAAACAGTGGCAGAAAGGAACCTGCATTTTGTTAGACTATTTCTCTCAGCAGACCCTTTTAAAAAAAATCTGTTAGCAAGCCAAATTACATTAGTCGTTATCAGATATATTCTCTAGGATGCTGTGCAGGAGAAGCAAGAGGAGAATCCTTGTTTCCATCCTCCAGAATTGGAGGTGAGTCCTGTAAGATTGCTATTTCATAAGTTCAAAACTGGAAAAGGTACAGAGGAAATACTACTGTGATGGTCAGGAGAAAAGAGAACTGTATTACACAAAGAGACTACAGGAGCCCCACATGTTTTGCCTAGCAAAACAAAGGTCTGTGTTGTTGCTCTTTAAAAGTACTTGGGAAGATAAATGGTCATGAAGAAGAGACATTTAAGCTAAAGGACACTGCTGACCCAAAACCAACTGGACATAAATTACGCTAGGTTGTAAATAACTTCAATAAATTTAGATCAGAGGTTTGGAACCAACTTTTGGACCAACTTGGTCAACAGGCCCAGAGAAGATGGAGGGAGGAGGGATGGCAGAAAAGCTAGCTTTATTTTAAGTGGGGCTTGCTAACGTTTTCACAATATATTAAAGAACATGGATTATCTGTAAGAGAGAGCACATGGTCTGAAGTAGTAGTGCTAGCTGTGTATTTAATCCCTAATTTTAGCTCACCAATACCCCTTTGTACAGAATGCAATAAAATGCTCCTGTGGTGCTTCTTGACCACGCTTTTAGGTCCTCTAAAGCCCTTTCCTTTTCCCTGACAAATTACAAACAGGAAACATTAAATATATAAATGTAGGTTACATTTTATTGCTTCTTTGGAATTATTGTGAGTATTTTAATGTCCATATGGATGAACTGTCCTATAACGATTTTTTCAGCCCTGAAAATACTTCATTTCACTTTCCATTTGAGTTTTAAAATCTTTTTTCTATTTTATAAAAATCTAGACCTTCATTTTCAATTTTTAGTTCAAATAAAAGAATTATGTTGTTGTTAACTTTTCTGACAGCAAGAAGAATACATTTCACATGAAGTACATATTTTATTCTATTTTAACTGTTTGTGTTTCTCTAATTGCAAGAAAAATTCAATGATGATCTTTTTTACACACTGATAAATATTTTAGCATAGATTTTCTGTTGGGAAAAAACATCCAAGTGAACGGTACAAGATTGGCAGGCTTGTGTCTTGTCTACACAAAGCTTTTATTTCCTTTAAAAAGTCTTGCTGTTGCTAGCACTAGTGCCTCTCCATCCAAATGCATTTGTTAAGCAGTCAGTAAATGATTAAGGAGCTGGAGGGACTGATTTATGGAGCAAAATTAATTGAACTAAATATGCATTGCTCTGTTAAGTGACAACTGGGAAGTGTGGGAGAACATGATATCACTGTCTGCAACTACCAGAGGGGTGTAAACAGCAAGGAGAGTACAGGCTGCACAGCCAGGTACAGCTGTGGCTTTTCTATGACCCAGATTGCCCATCACACTTTTCCTTGAGGCACTGTAAGGGGTGAAATGCCTGTGAGTCCCCCAGAAAGCCGACACCAGAGACAGTTTAGGGTAGTGCTAAGTGTACCAAACAGCTGTGAACCCACTAAATACTGTTGTATTTTGTATATACTACATAAGCTAATGGAGTGAAATTTAAAATGAGGGAGTGCTAGGTGGGAATATATATCAAGGAGAACAGCAAGCATTCTTACAGCAAAATAGATTACTCTGAAGAATGAGCTTCCAAGGAAAATACAGGCAAAGGCCACCTCCTGGAAATCCTAAGTATTAAATTGATCCTAAGACTGAGGTAGGCAGTAAAGTGAAAGGATGGTGCTTCAGCAGGCATTCCTGAAATAAGTCCTTTTACTTCCAATTTCTGCGCTTCTGCGAAGAGAATGACACGCAGCTAATTTAACAAAATACATCTCAGCTCATTTCCCCCCTTCTGTTAGCCGCTGGACTATGTTCCTGGGACTCTGGTAGAGTCTAGCTCAGTCATAGAGAGTGGCTTGACTTTTAGCTACTTGATTCTTGACATTAATGTTGCCCTTTTCTTTTGAGTCTCTATCTCAGAGAACTTTTACGTAGTTTAAATGGTAATGGAGAGGAAAGCTGCTGATGCACTGGATATACACAGAACCATCCAGCACAGAGCAGAACACTTGACTGTGACCTGGCTGAATTTGTAGCAATGTGTTGCTTACCATTTTCATGGGTACCATTTGCTTGTCTTGGCTCAACTGTGGCTATCGCTGGTAGCATAACTGTGAAAGCAGATTGAGAGTTAGTCATGCAAAGGATTTCCCAGCAAACTGCATTTACTTTGACACTGGCAAAATAGTCTAGTGCATTCAGGGTGTAATTAGCCCTGTGCAGGGTGCCCTAGGTAGGAACTGGGCAATATATAAGCCTGTGCTATGCGCTGCCAGAATTTGCCTTAGCGGAAGACACATTGTGCTCCATCCTGGTTAGTATCCTGCTTGATACCTGTGGTACCAGTTGACATACAGCTGTGTAGCATGCTTTTCTCCGGTTTTTTTTCCAAAGTCAGATGAAAGACAGAATTTTACCCCCTTCCTGGCTCCTTTGTCTACCAGCTCTAACTGTACTTTGCAAGTTTGAGTGCCGTCCAAAAGTATTCCTAAGTGGAACAAAAATAAACATGCTTTAAAATATTTTATGTTCATACTTTAAGGGAGATTGTCACATTTTGAAGAGGAAAGCAGCCTACAACACCTAAATTAAAAATAAATATTTATGTTCACATTTGTTCATCAGCTTTCCAAAATGTTAAATTTTGTTTCATGTTGTTTTAAATAATGAAATGTGAAACAAATGAAAGATAAACTTTCTACAAGCTGCAAAGAAATGACAAGACAAAGGCTTTGTTTACAGCTTAGACTTCAACAGTGCCCTTTGACAACCAATACAAATCTTAATTACAAATGGAATTATACATATAAGAACTGTTCAAAACAAAGGAGTATTTTTTTCCTCTCTCTCTCTGATTTTCTTTATGATAGTTTTAATTACCTCCAGCTCTTTGAACAATCTTATTCTTTGACTGCTCCTCAGACACTGATGGAAGTTGTTAACTTCCATCTATATAATGGCATCTATAGGACTCCAGAAGTCTGGGTTTTCCGCTGAACGGCATGCTCCCCATTGCTAAATTTATTCTTGTATATATCAGGATTCTGCATATATAGCACTTAATTGAGAAGTAAGCATTGTCCAGTAACATTCCAGTAATTGACATTAGGACACAATAAATCGGATTTATTGTGGGTAGGCTTCAGCACCCTACCCACACTGGCAGAACTTTAATGGACTTCTGTAATAAAGTAAGCAGCAACAGGGCAAATGCATTTTGAAATATAACCCAGTCAAATAATATGGAAAAACAATCATTAGAAATAACAGCCAGCCATACATGGTATTTTCCTCATGATAATCAGAATCAGGAACCTTGCCTTTAAAACAAATGGAGAGTGGAAAGGAAAAGTCAATTGCCAGTGTGGAAACTGCTGTACATCTGCTGCTGACGATTTGTATATGGTTGTGGGGAAATGTGTCTTCCCATCTTGACCTAAGAAACTTTTCTTTTTTTAAATTTCCTGTGGCAAACTGTTTAAAAGAAAGTGCCTACCAGAAATAGAATAAGACATCTCTCCCCCATCCCAGTTAAACAGTCTAACCAGAGCTGGTGGCCCTGGTCCTGCATCAGGGTACACCATTGTAATGGGGAAGAGAGGAGGGCACCCTGCAGCCATGGGAGCTATTAAAGAGATGAGGGCATGTATGACAGAGGTCTTTTGCCGTAGTCTGTGAGATTGGGGGTTGAGATGTCACAGCCAAACTGAGGTTAATAATAAATGCTGCCATTGCAATGTAGTATTTGAGAGAAGAGAAAGTTTCAGCCTGGGATCTGTGACTCATTGTGCTTGGCAGCACACAAGCCTTCATTCATCAGAGCCATATGCCTGACGCTCTGCTTGCACGTATTCCTGTGGAGCTGGAAGCATAGGCTGCTTGGGAAAGAAAGGCATCTGTTGATTTCACAAGTTTAGGACTTAAAGTTGCATATGGTTTAAGGACTGGGAGGGTGGGACGGAGTATTTTTAATAACTTTCACTACTGTGGAAAGTGTGTGTGTTAGTGCACAATGGTGGGGAAATGCCTCAGAGAAACATTGTGCAGAACTGCAATATGGCATAATGCTTTTTAAAAAATTCACCTTGTTTCAGGAAGGAAAACAGAAAAATTAGTTATTAGTAGTCATTATTACAAATTAACTAGACCTGCTTCTCCATTTTACTTCTGAGTTTTTATTAAACAAACTGTGCCATGGAAATTAAGTGAAATGAGGTAGAATACAAAGCCTAATCACTGTAATGTGACCTAATGTTTCAAATGGAGATATTGCTGCATTGATCTCTTATTTATTTGTTGAATTTCAGACAATCATGCTAAGCCATAGAAGAATGTCACTGTCATCTCCAGTGGAATGGAGAGATGCAGCTAACTCAAAGATTTTCATGGAGGAGAGGGCAGAAACCTTCTAACACTTTCAAACTTCCTATTCAAACGACAATTCAGGATACAGTTGTAGTTCAATAGAGAATGCCCTGTAAGAATTCATGCAAGTCTTTCCTCAGGTTCTTTTTCTCTGTTATTTTCCCTTTTGTCACTTCATGCTCCTCAAGTCTAAGGAAAAAAAAAAAGCAGCATTTTTAAAATGATTAGTTAAATTTGTTTAACTGTCAGTTAAACTATCACATGTTTATTAACTATCACAGAATCACTGAATAGTAACACATCCAGTAGGGTTTTGAAAGTCTCCAGGGAAAGAGACTCCACAATATCTCTGGGCAGCCTGTTCCAGTGCTCTGTCACTGGTAAAGTTTTTTCTCCTGTTGAGGTGGAACTTCCTGTGTTTCTAAGTTTGTGATTGGTGCCCCTTGTCTTATTACTGGACACCACTGAAAGGAGACTGGCCGCATCCTCTTGACATATTTATATATAAATATTTATAAGCATTGGTAAAATCTCCTCTCAGTCTTCTCTCCTCCAGGCTAAACACAGGTCTCTCAGCCTTTCCTCATAAGAGAGATGCTCCAGTTCCCTAATCATCTTTGCATCATAGCCACCCGATGGACTCTTTCTGGTAATTCCCTGTCTCTCTTGAACTGGAGATCCCAGAACAGGGCACAATACTCCAGATACAGCCTCACTAGGGCAGAGTAGAGAGGGAGGAAAATCTCCCTGGTCTTGCTATTCACACTCTTCTTAATGCACCCCAGGATACCGCGGCCACTCTTGGCAACAAGGGCACACTGTTGTCTCATGGTTAACTTGTTGTTTACTGTTTTTCATTAGGTCAACTCTTAACCTGTACTGTTGCGTTGGGTTATTCCTCCTCAGGCACAGGACCCTACACTTACCCTTGTTGAACTTCATTAGGTTCCCCTCCTCTCAACTCTCCAGCCTGCCCAGGTCTCACTGAATGGCAGCGTAGACTTCTGGTGTGTCAGGATGAGTTACAAGCCCGCTTCCTTAGATCTCATGTCCATGTCTCATGCTGGTTTCTACCTAGAGAAAATAGAAGCCTTTAACAGCACATCATCAAGACTTACTTAGGGGAGAAAATGGTTACAAGTTCAAATCTATATGTTTTATATAATCCAGGTAAATTCCATCCTATTTTTATAGGGTCATACTGACATGGAGTTCAAACAGAGGTTTGAATTAAACTACCCTGGCAGCAGGCACAGTACGATGAGTACAGGACTTGAAAGAATCAGAGCTATAAAATACAGTAGCCACATATCATTATTAAATATCATTGCAGAACAACACACCTGGAGTTCATTCCTGCTAATTCAGCAAAACAGGGAATAACTGCAGTTTATTCTTTTTCTCATGTGCATTTACCATTTCTGAGCAACAGTAAAACAGGAGAGGATCGGGACTGCAGCACATGAGCAGCAGAGCAAGAAATACACAGGTTTGGGCAATCACAGAGTTTTCATTTGTACAAGAAATACTTGTATCTACCTGAATACACTGCTGAAATCAGCAGCCAGGATCTCAGAAATAAAGTTGTGGAACTAGGTTCTTTGTTTAAGAGAGAAAAAAAGCCAACAAAACGCCCCGCACCATAACCTCCAGCATGGCACTGCACACACACACATGCAGACACACACTCCTGCAATGCCAGTGCCAGCGCTGCATCTGCCTCATGGCTGGAGAGCGGAACCAAAGGCTTCAAAACACAACCCAGCCAAATTTTGCATGCGTGCACACACACACAAAAATGTCGAAGGTATGGCTCAGAAATACCCTTCTGAGCTCTTGGGGCACAGCTAATTTATCCCAAGGCTTGGTGCTGTGAGAGTCACCCCATAAGTGACGCCTTGGAGGGGATGTCCCAAAACACCCTTTGGCTTCTCTGCTGCTGGAAACATCCCCACAGCTGCCCACACTACTCACAAGCATCCTCCACTTCATCCTTCACCCTAGACAGTCCCCTCAGCCGAGGCACTGCCGGTGCCCTCCAACCAGCAGATATCCATGGCAACCGGTCTCCAGCCCCAGGAGGAGGCAGCCAAGCCCAATTGAAAGTCTCTCTTCTGCTCCTGCCTCCATCATAACTGGCAAATGTGTAGGCAAGCAGTTTCCTTGGCCCCTGTGGATTAGGATGTGCATTTCTGCTTTCCTTTGTTCCCTTCTTTCAAGCCATCACTGGCACGCTCTCCACAGGCCCCCCCACACTGCTGATGCTGCTCACTTCACAAAGATAGTGTCTGCTGGCGGTCTTCTCACACCCTACTGACACTAGCACTTGGTAGGCAAGCCTTGCAAACTGCTGACAAACACTCTGCCCATGCCAAGGGTTTTGTTGTACAGCCCTCAGAAACCAGGCAGCCACATAATAAATAGATTCTTATAACACAATTAAATTGGGGGATCAAATCAGTGTAATCATTATGAAGCGCTTGTTGATGCCGCAGATATTTAGACAGGATAACAGATTGCACATCACTTCCTCTCTCCTTGCCAGCGGAGTCCCAGCAGCTGACTTGCATGCCGGGGTCTCATGGCACAGCAGCTGAGCCATGGGTGGCTTTGCAGTGGCAAGCTGGGCGGCTGTGGGCCAAACGATCCACAGACAGCAAGCACACGCAGACATAAGCCTTTGCACTGATTTCTGTTAATTTGTGGTATCAGCAGCCCCGAACTGAGCTGGGCTGCCAAGGAATTTTGACCTCTGTCTGGGGAGTATTTCCATCCTTACTTGTGAGCTAATAAATTTAGATCGCCAGCTAAATGCGAGTTGCAGTTTTGCTTTGTGTTCCTTGCATGAAACACATTTTGTTTCAGTCTGGGGCACTGCCTGCCAGAGACTTGGAAGGAAGAAAGACAGGGGAGTTTGATGGGAGCATAGCACCAGCACATAGCCCTGCCTCACTGAGGCTGCAGCAGTTCAGAGGCTGATGCTAGACCTCTGTGCTGTGGCCAGGTTGCCTCTGACTGCTATATTACCCTAAAAGGAGTACTGAGAGACAGGTATTTTACTTTTTTTTTTTCCCCCCTTGGAGATACCAGTGTCAAATGCCTCTGGATCTACATTCCTGAGAACCTGCCTTTCTTGTGGCCAGTGCACACAAAACCCTGTACAGCTCTGCAGTCTCAAAAAGGTCTTTCAGGGTTAGTTATTGACTACAAAGTCCATTAAAAGGTCTTAGAATATACCTATGAAACATCTGTGGTAAATTTAAGTTTTAAGAAAAAAAATATTCATAATTATTTTAAATATTAATTGTTGTTCTCCCCCTCGCCTAAATACACAGAAAATTAAGATCATCTGCAGTCTGAAGAACCTCATTTTTAAAATCCAAATTCTGATGATTGTAGTGGGTGAGTTCCTGTTAGCTGAGACATCTGAATGCTGAGTGTTGTAGATGTGCTTTAGGTGACTGATTGACATAACTGGCTAACATGGCAACAACATCTTCTTCAGTTGCACCATGAAAACAGCAACCTATAACAACATCAGAAACCTGTGTTTTCCCCAGGCAGATACAGCGGATGGGCCACATATGTAGCCTATTAATAGGGAGAGATGATATATACAGGCTTTCTGCTTCATCCTTCTGAAAACATTATTAACTGTCTTACCTACATCTAAGGGGAGAGATTGGCCAGAGCTGTCATATGTTCCTGTCAGATTTTTCATACTAGCACTGCAAATTAGGACTTTGGGGAGTTAGTGAAAAATAAAGATAGGTGGTAAGGAGCTGGGGGGAGAGAAACGTTGAATGCCATATTTGCATGGGGTTTAACAAAAATGGGATCAGAGTGAAATTCATCCCTGTTGCAGAGGGCTGGCTCGAGTCCCGTGAAACACCCCATTAAACCCCAAGGGCTCCACAGCTAAAGCAGATTCTTTGTACAGAAAAAAAACCTCCAACATTAAAAGAGGACAGTCTGGTTTGGATGTCCAAAGTGTTCCAGCTGACTCCAAAAAGAGACAATGCAGTGTCAGCATACACCAATACCATCCTCAAGTACATAAGATGCACCTATCACTAGAACCTGGAAGGGGAGATAGAGATAGCAATTTTCTCCTACACAGGAACAGCCATAATTGGTCGGGAATACAAGGGCTATAGAAGTGATGAATTTCTGCACTAGAAGTCCAGTTACAAGAATTCTGCACTTCTGTGTGATTTTTTCCCTGCATGTTCACATGTTCACAAAAACATCACTATCAGCCTTTATTCTTTCCTGTTGGTTATTTCTTTATAATATTGTGCATGGCACATCCTGTTGTAAGTCTGGGCATTTCAGAGGTTGCCCCAATGTAAAAATCCAGCATGAAAAAACAGGGGAGCTTTGCCAAGCTCCCACCACACCCGCCCCAGCCTGTTCCCACACTAGAGTGAGGCATGTGGTTCTTCAGTCAAAATAAGTTTCTACTGAACTGAAATGTCTTACAATATTTCAAAACTCTGCTCATTTAGCCTGATGACTTTGCTTCAGCTCTGTTTTGGTTCCTCACTGCCTGCTCTGGTTCACTGCTCACGCCTGCCTGTGCTTATGGTCTCAGCCCCAGTTGAGCACCAGGCTCAAACCATCTGAGTGCATTGATTGCCCTGATGAAGCTGTAATAACTGCTTAGAGATTACTTCCAAAGAGAAGAAATGTAGAAAAGGTGAAATAATCAATTCTGGTAGGAGTAGGATTCACATCATGAGTTGCTTGAAATTTGACAAGCCTTAAAAAAGAGCACAAGTGTTTTGAGAAACTGGCTAAAAATCTCAAGAAAATAGCAAAAATCATGGACTGCCCGCATTTAGAAGTTCTAAGTGCAGAAATACAACAGGAGAGTTTATTTCCAGCCTATCGCAGAGCTTCACTTTCTTCTTTTTTTAGATGGTTCAGGGCATCTGGAGGGACATTTGTCCTTTTATTCATCTGTAAAGTATCATATACACCTCTTGTCCCATATATACAGTAGAATACTAATAGTTATATAGCAGCAATGGAAAATTTGTGAAAGTTTGCCCTTTGGAGACTTCATCCCTACCCAGTTGAAAACAAAGAAGTCCAAATACATCAGAGTAAACTACAAATAAGA
The DNA here is from genome assembly GCA_033124195.1 of Coracias cyanogaster. Classification (NCBI taxonomy): domain Eukaryota; kingdom Metazoa; phylum Chordata; class Aves; order Coraciiformes; family Coraciidae; genus Coracias; species Coracias cyanogaster. The sequence goes on along the minus strand of JAVSBS010000539.1, from coordinate 73,038 downwards.
AATAAAAGGGTTTCCAGGATTTTAGTGTTTCTCAGAGATTTACTGTGCGTCACTGGAAGGTTTTCCTCACCGGGAGAAAGATCATATAGCTTGTTTATGCAACTAACAATTTGACTATACCAAAAATTTTCCTCCTATTGTTTTTTAAGATACTTGAGTTTGGTTAAGAAGAGCTTTCCCTACCCAGAACCTGGCTGCTTCTGCTTGATTCTTCAGTGAAGTCACCATAATCCTGTTTTATTATACCACAGTCTGTTGCCATGAAAATAATTGCTGTGTCATAAATTCAGCATTAGAACTTTACTGTGAAATGAAGAAAGAGAAAATAAGATGTGGAGTTAAAAATAACTGGTGAAGTAAACAAATGCCTCTGAAAGTAGCCACAGAGGATCGAGGGAAAAAGAAGATAAACCACCTGAAAGGCAAACAGATGCAGGCAATGACACAAGTCAAAGTTGCCCTCAGTGTGAAAACTCTCCCACACAAGACAAATCAGAGCATTTAGGTCACAGAAGAGTCATGCCTGCGTGAAGGGTGGAACATATGGAATTTTTTTGCTGTTAATAAGGGTGTGCCTATGGCAAGGCCACTGCAGTTGGATTTGCTTCAATTCAGAAATGCTCAGCTCAGCATAGTCGTCTGGTTGGAATTTAGAATAAAAGATCCAAGTGTTGTTTGGGGTTTTTTGCACAAATGCCAGAACAGACAATGTAGAAATCAGGAGGAATAACAATACAAGGAATGGAAGAGTCCCCAGAGTCTTCAAGCTGGGGCAGTGATGCCCCAGGTAAGAGACTCAAGTTTGGGATGCCAGCCAGGACACAGGTCCTATGCCTTACCATTCTGCTTAGGGTCAGGTTTTACCCTTCACAAAACAAGAATAACGATGTTTAGTGACCTATGTAAAATTAACTGGGTTGGGACGAAGGGGATCTGGACTTTGTTCTTGTCACTTGCATCACTGGCTGAGTGATGCTGGGCCAGACCCTTTGCTACACCCGTTTCCTCAGCTTAAACAGGGCTAACAATACCGATCTCCTCTATAAAGGGCTTCCCAGTCCACAAAAATCTGGATATTATTATAATGATTGGCAATCACATCATGAGGGTGGGATTAATTTGTTCAATTCAGACGTTTAAAATATTAACTCTTTCATACCAATCCTAAGGCCATTCTTACAGTCAATTTAGAAGTCAGCATTCTCTTTTGTGTTTCTGTACAATGTTTACAGGACTCGATCTGACTGACAAATACAAATGCAGTCTTGAATATGAAGTATATTTAGAATCACCTTTTGAAGGAACTGTTGAATGCTCAGGAATTGAAATCTTAACCTATGAAGTGAGACACTCTGGTCCCTCAAAGACACATGTAATGGAACCAACTTGTCCAGGTTTATTTTCTATATACTGATGGCTTAGTAATAGACAGAAGTCTTATGTGCGATTTGCAAACAAAGCAGAGCCATCCATATAGCTGTTAAGGTGATGTCAAGGTTTAGGGTCAGTCTGCTAGACCTATAACAAATGCTCTCTGTTATCCCCTCTTTTTCCCCTCAAAAAAAGGGCAAGGAGAAAGGGAATACGGGAGAAAGGCTTGGCCTCCCTCTCCTCCCAAGTGGGAGAGAAAGGAATTGAAAGAGAGATCTTAATGAAGATAATTATTATCTTCTTTAATAAAGATAATAATAATAAAACAGAATATATACAAAACCAGTATCAAACCCAGCCCCCACAATGGCAACTACATCACCATCACCACTGATGTTGTGGAGCAGGCACTGGGGAAGCCCCAGACTGGGCTCAGTGGCAGACAAGAGCCGGGTTCAGGAGCTGGATTCGAGAACTGGGTTCCAGAACACACAAATTGAGAATGAAGGCAGAGCAGACGGAGTCCTCCTTGGATCCTGGCCAAGAAAGAGGAAGCCAGCTGAAAGAGAAAGGAACTAGACCTTCATGATCCCTCAGCTTTATGCTAAATATGATGTATATGGGCTGGAATACCTCATTGGTCTGTTTAGGGTCACCTGTCCTGGCCGCTTCTCCACGCAGGCAGGGTCTTTCACTTTCTGCACCCCCTAATGTGGTGCACAAGAGTTAGCGGTGACCTTGGTCTGCACTCCAGTCCTTGGTAGTAACTCTAAACATCAAGTGTCACCACTGTCTGTGAAAATGTGCTGTTGACTTCCGAGAGTGCAGTTAGTTAGCAGAGACTCAGCTGGAAAGTAAAATCACCAAACAGAATTAGTTTGGTTCTAACTCAAACCAGAGCAGGTGATGCCTCTTTCTCCCATGAAATGTTTTTTGTTGCTTTATTCTTCTTCTCTGAGTCAAACTTCAATAAAATTTCAAATTCAGGACTAATAGTGACATAGAGTTCTGTAGACTTTGGATAAGATCTATGGTGAACTACAGTGTCATGTCCACACCAGGTGTTATACAAGTATGAACATGTGTTTCATATGACTGTCCTTGTCACAGCACCCATGATGTATCCTATGAACCTGACAGGGTGGGTCAATACAACGTTCGGGGGGAAATCTCAAATTTAACAAAGTCCCTTAATGCTCATAATTAATTTAGGAGCTGAAAGAGGCTTTTGAAAAAGCCTCTTGAATTGTACTCTCTCACCTGACCACTAATGGGTCCAAATTAGCATTTTGAATGATATAATTTGCTGTAGATCCAAGCAGGTGATCAATCACACTTTATCTAGGTCCTTCCAGGGGAAGAGAGGGTAAATGGAACTGCAGCATTCAAAAGCACAAAGGCACAGATAGACCAGCCATGGTGCCTGTCAGCTCCACAATAAAGACAAGGAGATTTTAGAGAGTCTCCACTGCATGGAGATACCCCCTTTTATGAGCAAGCTTTATTTAAAAAAAAAAAAAATCTCACAGCTTTCATTTCTGCAGTAAAACCTGAGAAATGGACCAAGCAAGGCTAGCCAGTTATGTGTGAGGGACCATTCTTATGGTCCGTTTCCCTTTGACATTTTCTGTTACACTTTTTCCGTTACAGCAGCACGTACTCGCTTGTTCATTTGACAGCTTGTGCTGCCCTATACATAGACCTGCTTATTATATCAGGTTCATTGAGGTTCAAGAGCAACTCAAATGTGAAAGAGAGCCCTCATTTAGTTTCACAGTAGAGTTGCAAATGCTGCACGAAAGTACCTGTAATTTCCAGAAGGACACATTGACCCACAGACCACTGTGGGACACCATGATTTTCCATCAGTGTATCAGGGATTGAGAAATTGTAAGGTTTTTTGGTGTGTTTTGTTGTGGGTGCTTTTTTTCCTGCAATGATTTAACAATGGAAATGTACATCACATGAGATCTTCCAAATATAGCCTGTACTGATGAGAAGAGATATATTTATCTCCCTTTGTGCTTCTTTAAGACCACCAGAGATAACAAAGAGTAAAGGTTATTAAAAGTGATGCCCCAGCTCTATTAATCTTTCTATACTGCAGTTGAATACATGGAGTTGAATTTATTGACAAGATGTACATTACCGAACCAAGAAAAAGATTCCTTCACTGAACTAGGTAAAGAAATTGGATTAAAGCAAAAGATATTTGGCTTTTATTCAATTAAGAACTTGAAAAAAGAGTCTTTGAAAACATAGAGCCACAACAAGATGTTTTTCACTGCATACATCTTTGGAGTTCAGTGTAGTAGAAGCTTGTGAAATTATTCACGGCCTTTTCCTCTGAGATAAGTCAGCAGAGAAAGAATATCTCCTCTCCACTACTTTCTTCTTGGCTTGAGATAGCTTCTGATGTTAACTAGCTTACTCATGGCTAGAAAAGCCATGTTACAGGTGAAGGACAATAGTCTCTCCAGAGCTGCTTCTGTTGCAACCACAGTTGTTATGTTACTAACAATTAATTTCATTTAGGGTAGGTCCAGCTTGAAGCAGTAGTTAGTATTCTATTTCACTGATAGCCATGTCTAAGAAACAAAAAGCAGAACAAGGTTTGTTTGAAAACAATACCTTTACTTGTTCAGTTAAGGAGTCCACAACTCTGTGTTTGTAGATTCAACTGAGCTGCAAAGTCTCTGCCTTTCAGTATGGCTAATACCTTTCCTTGGCAAAATTCCGGAGGGATTTCATTACAGGTCTAGACATGGCTACTTAATTGACTTATGCCAGAAGGAAGATGGTTTATTAAATTAAACAATATTTGATTTAAACGTGTTTCAGAACTGACTTCTCCATTGATGATCTGGAAATTCCGGGAGGCAATGTAGAGACCAACATCCTGAGGTCAGTGTCAGCAGTAGCTATACTACCCCTTAAAGTGTGTTTTTTGAACAGTTTGCAGGTACTACGCCGTATTTGTAAAACTTCATCTAGTCTTGCACTTTGAGGCTTAAAGACCATTCTTGGGGTTTGCGGGCAAGAATCCTCAACTCAAGTCATCTGAGCAGATGGGAGAAGAAATACAGATGAGTTACCTGAAAATGCAGAAGTGTTTCCTATCTATTGCTGTCACTATTTGCACTTTTAGTGACAGACACTACAAAAAGTGCCAATACATTACTCAAACAGTTAATCCTACTCAGAAGTAGGCAGCTACAGTAAAGGGATGCTTGGACAAGCGCTTATCATTGGATGGGATTTAAATCAAAAGGTCCTCCCACAGCCATCTCCACAGAGGCTGAGGGTTTTTTTCCAAATAAGATATACCACAGCTGGGAACAGAGGGCCTGGATGGTAGGCATGAGCCACAAATGACAATTTTGATCATCTCTTTCCTTACCCACACCAGAATGAAGTAACATTAGAAGGCAGCCTTGCGGAAACCCATGGCAGACTTCTCCACCTCACTCTGCCATGTCAAGCATGCTGCCATCCTCTCTCCACAGGCTGCCCGCAAGTCTGGGCTCTGTTCTAGGCCCACAGATACTCATCCCCGAGCTGCAACAGCAGCTGCAAATTGCTTGGATATTGAGAGCAGGTGGCAAATCCTTGATCTGTGCCAGAGCTGAAAGGACTTTATTACAGTGTTTTAGACCTTACCTGCATTCACGGAGGCAGAAATGGCTATGTAGCTATCTTACAGGACTTAAACAGACCCACTGCACTGAATTCAGAGAAGCTAAATGCATACTTTAGAGCCGTGGCAGATAACTCAATATAGCAACCAGAAAAGGAAAATGTGAAAGTGTGTGGGGTGGTGACGGATGCAAACTGGTGCAGGCAGATGTCCGTCACATAACACAGGAGTATGCAGTGGATTGGGCAATGCTCACAGAAGCATGGGAAGTTTTTTTGTCCTCACTCTGTCTTCTAGACTGTGCATGTTAGGTGGCTGCTTCCCAGTTACCACCTCTCCCTAGTACAACTGGAAGAGCCAAGGATCATGTCTTAGCATATAAAGCAAAAACTACTTCTTGGAAAAAATAAAAACCTCATTAAAGACACCATTCTCCATATCAAAGAACAGGAACATCAAAAATGCCACATATCTACCCAGGTATAGAGTACATACTTGGAAGGCGAACCTGAGAAGCCCTGCCAGGTTCCCTTGCCTATGGCAGTAAAGGTCGTCTGCCCCAAAACAGGAGCCAGTGCATGTAATCTCCAACTCATGGGTCAAAACAGAAAGACATGCTTGCACACTGGTTGGGTCGACCTTACCAGTGTAATTTATGTTATTCAGCTAATTCCTGAGCAACAACAACAATATTCACTGCTCACTGAAAGACTAACTCTATCAGGGTAGTAATTTTCCCCATGAAATACGCAAGTAATTGAAGGAGCAGAGATCTTTGTGAAGAGGCAGGGATAGTTGTTTTTTGGATATGAGATACATTTTACCTTCATTATCACAATGGAGCTTCGAAGGAGAGTTAAAATGTCAGATACGATTCAGTTTATACATCTGCATGTGCCGAAAGTCCAGAGCAGCACCTGTTTGAAATGAGGCTCTTTCTGTGACAAAAGACCTCTTTCCCCCTGCAAGGGGATGGAGTTGGTACCATAGTCACCTCTTTTTCCCCTTTTGCTTCTATCAGCTCATACATTCTAAACATACACAGAACCACATTGTCTTCTTAGACAACAGGCTTCAAAAACAAGGGGGAAAGATGTGTTTTCCCAGGTCTAGACAGCTCAAAGGATTATACAGCTACGAAGATCTACTAACAAGGGGATTCATATGAGAAGAAGCACAGATTATGACGTGGGGAATGAAAAAGAAAAATAAATAATCTTTTTTAAAAAATCAAGGCAGGTCATGAGACTAAGAAAAAAGAAGGTGTAGGAAAATGTAAAAATCCCCAAACCTGGTGCTTTTCAGGATCCTAACCAGTAATTGCTGAACCTGTGAGAAGACAAAGATCATTGAGCTGGAATATTGGTAGTAGTTCTTCCAAAAGGGAATAAAAGGTCACAGTGACGTCTTCCCTCCAAGATGTAGTTTCCTAATTTTCTCCACAGTACCAGGAATGAATTCACTGAGAAAGCCATGCCCTTGTGGAAGGCGTGAAATCTTCTGCCTAATATTTACATCTTTACCCAGCGGTAATATGGAAAACAGGTTTGGGGAATGTTGAAACAGGCAGCTTAGGGAATACTCTGGCCTGGGCTGAGCCTCTGCAGAGGCAGACAGCCACCTACTGCCAAAAAATGAAATAGAAAGCAGTCACACAGGCTTCCTGAGAGCTGCATTGTAGAAAACCATGCCTCACATCAAACAGCTTTGCTTGGCACACCAGGCAATCCATACTAGCCAGTATCAGGACAAACCTGTCTCAGGAAACATAATATTTTTTCCTCCCACTGACACGTTCGTGCTGCATCTAGGGGAAAAAAAATCGGAAGCAGATGATGGAGAGGAAGCCTTTTCCATATAGATATGCTGCAGGTTTTCTGTTTCCATCTGTGGAAAATCCCTTCTCCCTCTCTCTCCACCTCCCTCCAACACACACAGTTGAATTCACAATGAGTCCCCACAGACTGAAACCCTCTGAGCTCTGACAACGAAGGGCAGCAAAAGGAGGCCAGCAGTGCAAATTGGAGCAATGGGAGTACACCACAGGTAGCTGAATATTAGATTATCCAGGCACCACAGCCTACAGCTTCCACCTGGAAGGAAGAGAAACAAAAGCCTCCCTTTGTGTCCCAGAGTTTCGAAGGAATTAAACACAGCTCTCCTTTGTGGCAGACCCAGGCTCTCACTAGGATCAGGGGGCAGCCAGTGAACTCTCCAGGCTGTCCTCAGGGAATGGCCTATTTTGAGCCTGCTTGCAAACATCTCCCTGCATATGTGCTGTATTTTCATGGAAGAATAATTTAATCTTCATTGCCATCATTAATTTTTGACAGAGAGCACCATACAACATCCTGTTTACAGCCCACTAAATCTCCATTATGAAGCCATGCTTACAGAAAGAAAAACAATCTGAAGAGCCGTGTTAACTTTTACGGTTACATTCCAGCCCTGAAGTACAAAAACATTATTAAAGTTACAGAAAAAAATTTTTTCAAAAAGTGTACAAAACCCCCACATTAACATTTGGCTAGATCTTATTTAAATAATCTATACAGCAAACACTTTAAAAAATGCATGTGTAGCATATTTGCACTCATCCTTATTGCAACATATACCCTGTTGTCTCCGGCTTCATTCAACAGCACAGGTAAGTGCTGCTATCCAGAGCCAATAGAAGTTCTGTGACAGAAGCAGAGATTTAACTCTGGTGAGTGGGGTTTTGCTAACGCGTCTTCTTGCACTCATATCCTTTCATTTAGAAACGGAAGGAGAGATTTGGTGAGAATTGTTAATTCTGCCTGGGGTAAAACCACTCAGAACCAAAAATGACCATCAGCAAGGAGAACTGAGGAGACCCAAAAGCTCCAGAAGGCTTTCAACGTGGAGGCAACATGCACAGCCGAGGAGAGGGACTTGTAAAACCGCGACCAAATTTGACCCAATGGCATCCACTCAGACACAAAACCTATATCAAGGTGATGAGCACTTACAGTAGATCAGATCTCTGTTGCCATCACCTGCCGCTGACAGATGGCAGGAGCACGTAGGTGCTTCATTGCCATTTCCCAGTGCAGCCACCTTACCAGCATCAGTCTTAGCTGAGGTCAGGCCTTCATGTCTACATTAGAACTCCACACCAAAACCACCTGCAGCGCTAGCACTGGGCTGGCTGCCATCTAGCCCCACATGTCTGGCCATTTTAGCGATAGTCCTTTGAGCATTCAAGTTCTTCCGTATTCAGGGTCTGCTCTGAAGAGCAGGGGATCCCTGGCCTAACGTCTCTGCCACATGCTTGTGCTCTGTTAGCAAGTCCAAGTAAGGTGAGTTGTAGGTAGACACTTTACCCTTTTGGGTACCACAAGACATGAGATCTGTTCACTGGCCAGAACACAGGAAACACCATTTCAACAAAAGGGAAATCTAAGTGATTAGGCCTAGGTTTACACAACTAAGTTTGGCACATCTAATTAAACACTTCCTCAAAAGTCAGTGAAACAAGAGAGGTCCCTCCAGGGAGTAATTCCAGTCTTAGACTAAATTACTCAAAAGTTAGCATAAGGTCTGGATTATCTGGAGGTCTCCCACTCCTCCCCTCCTGCAGAGAGTGCATAGAAACACTCAAATAAGTGCCTCATGTTGTGGGGTAAATCTGGACAGTAACTGTCCTCTAACCCACCACCTTTCCTTTGCATTGAGATGAGACTTTCTCTTTTGCAATGGTTTGAAGGACATCCAAAACAGTCAAGATTCCTAGCCCTACCTAATTATTCCAGGTGAGACTATCTTCTTCCAGTATATACTTTAGTAAGTGTAAGTATGTATTCCTTTAAGTATTTTGTGAAGAATTTAAGTATATACTTAATACAGTACTTCCTTTTCAATCCTACTTTTAGCAGCAATCATTCTTCACATACAAGCCATCTCCTTTGAATTTAAGAAAGTTGAGTCATGGCCCAATACCCTAAAATAATGCTCATTAATGTTAGCTTCCAGCATTACACCCACTAGTGAGGTGACAGCTCATGACTATGCAGGGCAATCCCATGTTTGTGTGGGTATCTCCATTCAGGGAGAGTCTCTGGAAAGAATTTATCTGGAAATCAAGATTATAATAATTAGTACAGCAAACAGTGCTGCACATAAATATTCATAGATTGATTAAAAAGTTTCAGTAAGAGTTTAGCATTGTGTATATATCACAATTTTACACAAAGCCTGAGTTTCAGATTCATCAGTCTTTGCAATCTCCTAAAACCTAGCAGCAAGCACCCATAACTCTCTTTGTTAGAGGAATGAATAAAATTCTGCTGATTTAATTTTTTTTGTGCTATTTTTTCTATTTGAGTGGTAGAAACAAAATAGAGAATGACTAAGAGCTTTGACTGTTTTCTACCAAGTTCCCCTCACAGTCAAGGGTTTTGCAAAATGAGCAGGAAAAATTTTAATCACCACTTTCAAGTACTCCTATTCATAGCATGACACTACATCAGATATGACCACCTTTTTTTTTTTCCTCTTATTATTAGTACAGCCTGCTGAAACTAACACTCCAGACAAGACATTGAACAGCCTGATGTCCTGATTGATGCCTCAGGCACAACCCACATGTACACATCCTCAATTCTTTTTTTTTGCCTCTTCTATCCGTTTTCTTAAAATTGTCCTCCTTTCTCACAGCTTAATGTCCCCAACTGCCTCCTGCCTATTTCCCACACTGATGACAACTGCCCTCCCCAAGTCTTCTCCTCACTCAGCCCTATGCCCTTTTCACTTAGGGCCACCCACTCCTGCTTCCCAGTACAATCTCAGCCTTTCCTGGGGGTTTGCAAAGAGGCTAATGAAAGACCGTAGGAAGGTTGGGGACCACTCCTCAGTCCCTAAAGAGTCCACCTTGCCTTTGCTGTCCACACTCCTTTATTGAGCTCTCTGCTGCTGCCCCACCACCACTGCATCTGACCCCTCACTTGAGGCTTCTGGGCTGAAGTGTAAAGAAGCAGGGGTAGGAGATGGACAGGGAGGGCACACTGAGTTGGTCTTGTTTTTTCTGAAGACTACGTCACTTCAATTGCCTGGGTCATCATTATCTCAGCCTGATGTCTTGCTGCTCTACCCGTCCCTGCTACATCTGCGGCAATCCTTGCCCTCTGTGAGCTACCTTGCTTTTTCTCTTCTCTCCCTCCAGCATACAGAGCAGACAGCAAATAATAAAGCTTTTAGTGCAGGCTGTGGTCAGAAAGGAACTGAGTGAAACGGTTACTTTTACTGACATTTCTTTGTTTCCATGGCTATTAGGGACAAAATTGAATAAGGAGGTAAAATCAGCAACCACATCAGCTTTGCAGTGTGGCTAAAGGGCTGCAAACCCTGCTGAGAAACTGGTGATCATCTTTTTTGCTTTCTTTTCCCTCCTATGTACATCTAATGCGTGTCTATTTAATTGCTCTGACAACATTTGCCTGGCGGAGATCAGATGTAGGATTTGGAACAGAGAATAACTGTTAACAGTTGAATGTAACAATTAGATTATGTAAATGAGAAGAGTGCTTAAGTACTTAGGTAGCAGACTTTGCAGAAAATTCAAAACCCCAAACCTCTGCAAGCTCAGTGCTGTAGTTTGAGTTAATCCTACATGGTATAACAGCCATGACCGTGTGTGGTTTTTCAGGTGGAGGGGAAGGAAGTATTAAAAGCTTCTGTAAAAGGATGTCCAAAGGAAACTATTCTCAGTACACAAGTTTTATTGGCCCTGCAAAATCAAAGAAATATGTTACATTTCCTTGATCTCTCTGCACTTGAACTGGAATTTATCATTTACACACACAGAACAACATATATTTTAACATTTAAAAAGAAAAAAAACCACCAAAACACAACAACAACAGCAACAACAAAGCCCCAAAACAAAACAAAAGCAACGAACAGACCAGATGGATGGTGTTGCATTTGGAGGGTTACAGAAAGCTAACCCCAAGGAGGTTGCATATTCTTACTGACTAGCTTGGTATTCGGATTTTTCTGAAAACAAGAGCTCCTCTTCACCTGCTGTTCAGAGGCGAAGCCAAATAAATGCAGGCTTTCATGCACTGGAACTTCACTCAAAAGCTCACCTCATCCTTTTCTGGATGTCAGAAGTTCAAATGGTGCTGAACTTGCTCATGGGGAAGGGGAAAAAGGCTTTATTCACTTCAGTGCTAAAGGGCCTGGTTTTGTGGCAAAACCTAGCACATAGATTGTTTCATGTGGGCTACCAAGGATTTGGTTGTAGGTACTTTCTCCTTTCTACTTTGTTAGGGTAAAAGGGAGGTATCTATTGTATCTCAAAATGTTTAGGGCTGAGAGGGTTGCTGGAAGAGCTCACCACCCTGATTTGTGACTCTAGACCTCATGGTGACAGGAACCTTCCAGCGTGCAAAAAGAAGTGGCACAGGTTTCTCCTCACATGCCCAATGCAACCCTAGTCCTCATTCTCTCCTGCAACCCCTATTCCCTCCTTCCCTTCTGTTTGCCCTTTTCCTTCCCTGCTTTTGGGCCATTACACTTTCATCTGTGGCTGCAGTGGTTTGTTGCTGTGTACATACTACAGATGATGGTAGAGCACACATTTATTTTATGATGGATATATTGAAACCAGGCCCAAAAATCTCCAGCCCACTCGATCTACTTAATGCATCTGCAGCAGCAAATTCTTCTCCTCCACCTTTCCCTGCAGCTCCAGGCAAGTTTTCATTGCTATTCATTTTCCTATTGCACACAGGATGGACTAGAGTTTATTTCTGTGTTCAGAGCTTTATACTGAGACTCTTTTCAGACTCTAACTCCCCTGGGATGAGAGGAAAAGAAGGAAAATAAATAAAAAGACTGCTAGCTTGGACAACATCACAGTTTGAGAACAGCAGCACCTCAGGTCTTGGCATGCGTGGAGGGACAGCAAGGTCATCACACTCCCCTCTTCTGCCTTTGCTGCCCTCCCTGACATACTGGCTAGAGAACCCAACTCTGGAGTCCAGGAGCAAGGAAGGGCCAGAAAGTCCTATCAGGATCTTGACTCACACAGGGGAGCAGCTAGAGAGACTTAGGCACACTCCAAGGAGCAGAGGATCTGCTGTAGCCCAGATAGCCTGAGGGTTCATGTTTTGTTTAATAGCATGTTCATTATAATTTCCCTCAAAGCATGCCATAAATGGGAGAGGGAGTCAGTAATTGAGATCCTTTGAGGGTTTAATCATGTTCATTATTTGAATCTCTAAGTATAAGAATAAACAAACAGGCTGTGGAGACTGTTCATGTTACTTATTTCACTTGCAATTTTTCCAGGATCCATTTCTGACCAAAAATCAGACTTTTCACTTCATTAATTGTAGAACCATTTGGCTATTACATAGAGGGGAAAAAAAAAAGTACCACCACACTTTTTCTTTTCTTGAGGGCATTTGCAGTGGCTGGGAGAGAAGAAAGGAATGGACAAAGGTTTTAGGACCCACAACAGCCAGAGAAGGGTAGATATCAAAATTAGATGAATGAGATTTACTCTGTGGAGGTGTCTCTGTAGTCAGTGCTGAGCCAGAAAACTTGATGAAAACTAAATCAAACCTTCCCACTTCTAAAAACAGGCACTTACAATATAGTCATATGTCTGCCTAAAATAATAATAATAATTGCCTCTTAGCAACTGGCTCCCATCCTTCTTCCCACCACTGACTTAATGGTAAATTTCTTGGGACACTGTACATCTTCTGCTATCTTACCAGATTTATGTTGTAGGAGCTCTCTAGGCCCTGTTATATCACAAGTAAATATAATTTCAAAAATGCAGCATTCTCCACTTAGCCAATTTGCATCATTTTAGTGCTTTGGCTCTCTAGGATGCTATGATCATTTCAGGTGGTGCTAGGAAAAATATACACTTTTTGTAAGGAGTAAGGAGGACAACTGTCAGGAAGCCAGAAATTCTCAAACTGGCTTTTTATCATATGCTTTTGTATAAATAAGCTGCTGTAAGAGCAGAAGTGTTTGTCACATCTACTTTATGATTTCTTGTCATAATTCCATTTCTTCCTGCCCTCCCACACACAACCACTTTACATATCCCCAGCCACGCAACTAAACTAACCTTAAGTTTACTCCAGGGCTGTTTCACTGCATTAGGCTTACTTCCACTAATAGACAGTTAAAAAAACCCGCGCACCTTCATGTACTAGGGGTGTTTGTCATCCAAACCCTGTACCTTTAACAAAGAGCCAACTGTGGCAGGCCTATGAAGCATCCCTCTGCAGTGTTTGTGCATCACCTCTGCAGGAGCACGAGAATTAACCCCAAGGAACCACCAGAAGAAGCTCTCTGCCTTTTTACAACAGACAGGCAGCAACACTGCTGCCAATCAGGCTGGTGGAAATGCATTTCTTCAAAAAACACAGAGCTTTGATGCTGCATTTCTCCAGCAGGCTGAGATTGGCAAGAACATCACCCACAAGCCAGGAAAATGGTCAGTGGTCTCACCCTTTGTGAAGAATGCAAATCGGGGGTGGGGAGGAGGAAGACTACACATGTGGGGACCGGCTGGCCTGAAAGGAAAACAAGATTTGCAGCAGGATCTTGACCTCCTGTAAAGAAAATGAAGTTGAAAAAATATACTCCCCCACCACCCACCGGCCAGTTTAATACTAGTATGCACATTTTGTTCTGAGGAAAAAGTCAATGAGGATCAGACCAGGTCAGGTTGCAAAAAGAGCTGGTATCAAGTGTCAGAGCTGGGCTACCCACCACTACACTGTTATACTTCCCCCCACCCACTGACATAACCGAATCATCCAGCCCTTTCCTACAAAGAAGTTTACTGCAGCACTGCGTCGAGTTTATTCGTACACAAAAAGGAGGAACCAACAGCTTTGTGGAGAACTTTACTTATTGGTCTCTGTTAGAAAACTGTTAGAAGCTACCTTCCAATTGACATATTATTATTATAGTTATGCACAAGCACGTGTTACTAAACACAGTTATGACACTGTCAGCAATTTAGTAGTTTGGCATACCTCACATCCCTTCACTGGTCCATTTGAAGTAGGAAGGACTATGTAGGCTTTACTTCATTTTAGACAGAAAGTGACAAATCTATGTTCTTCCAAAAAGACTGCTACCTTTGTTCCTTCCACAATACTCACTGTCAGAAGCCAGCAATAAAACATCTATTTCAGCCCTCTGAAGTTTTCAGGATGACCACAAAGGCAGAGGATGCAAACATCACAAATTTTGGTCAGGATGATGGCTTGGCAATGCCAGTCTTAACAGCCATGATTGCTTAACAGACAAAGGACAGCACGGAATCGCTGCTCTTGGAACCGCACAACACCATCCTGGATACTGGGACTGCAGGCTATGCAGGACGGAGACATATCTGGTCACCAAATTTTTAAGATCCTCTCTTCCTCTCCAAACCCTTAAGCACTGCTGAAGTTAACGCTGCTTCTAATTGTTTCTTAAAGAAACGTGTGACATCAAAAAATTACTCTGTAGATTCTCCCTCATCTATATTTACCCAGGCATAATACCAGCTGCCTACACAATTTTTGTCTTGCTAATGCACAGCAATAATCATAGATCCACCCACAGCCCATCTATTTTGGTAGAGTGCAGAAATAGACATTAAACCTATAAATGTCAGAGCATGCCTTCATTTTAGATGTTAGTATTATTTAAATTAGCACTTGAATGATGTTTCCACAACGTGATAGCTTTTCAAATTATGGTATATTGCTCATGAAGTGCACTGGCCCTGCTTTAAGCACCTTCAACCCATTAGGCCCATCTATAATTTGGTGCTTTTAGAAATGCAAACACATTGTAGAAGAGATGTGGTCTCTTTGTTTATGCCCAGAAGTCTCCAGGGAAATGCTGATGCCATAATTACCTGGGTATGGTTTGAACATGAGGCTCTGGTTGGGAGGTAAACATGCCTTGTGCTTGTTGTCCAGACATATTTGAGAACAGCTGCGCCTTGGTGGTTGGAACAGCATGTTATCTTGAACGTGTCCTCCGCATTTCAGAGCGAGCGTGACATCTGAAAGCAATGCTGTCGGAGGGAAAAAGTGTTAACCGGAAAATGGAAGTAGCAAATCATGTTTTGTCGGTAGCCCTGGGAAAAAAAATAGGAACAAATTCTTCATTTGTGTTCTGATCACTGAAAATCCAGTAAGATTAATTAAAAGAAAATCTGGGAAGAAGGACTGGTTCTCTGAGACTTAAGCCAGCATGGCGAAGCTTATTGCAAGGAAGCCTTATTAAAAAAAAAAAAATTAAAAATACAGAATCGGGCTGCAGTGGGACCAGATCAGCTCAATGCTGATTTCAAGAGATATAAAAAGAAAACCTGCTCCACTAGAATGGTACAAAAGGAGACACCCTGCATCAGATTTCTGGGGACAATATGCCTGTTGTAGGGGGTAAAAGTGCTTCTATAGTTCCCTCACACAAGAGCAGAGGCTAAACACTGCAACCAAGACATCTGCTTCTGAGAAGGCTCTATCTGTCATTTAGTAAGTCCTCTCATTACAATAAATTCTTTGACCACAAACATCACATTTTATTACGAGCAGCGTGCAAATAGAGCATCATGCTTCATCAGGCAGGAGAATAAGTTAATTCTCCTCTCCAAAACAAGAGCCACAGTGTGCTCCTCGCACACTGCATCATGGCCCAGGAGCTGTGCAGCCAGGACATCAACACACGCACCCCAAAAGCAACAGTGACACCTCGTGGGCAATATTGAGGGACAAACTTAATAACCGATTTCTTCTGAAATACCACCTTCAGCAGACCAATCACTAAAAAAAAATGAAGGCAAATGGTTTTTGTAGCACTGGGGGGAAGAAAAAAAAATATTTTTTTAAAATCACCCTTTAGTGTGTGCTGGGGAGGCTCATGCAGACAGCCCAGCAGCTTCATAAAAAAAACGAGCCTTGTATCCTCCTGGAGAAGTTCTGATGGGATGCTGACTGGCACTGGGGTCTACAGCAGAGTTTCAATTACATCAGGTGCGCACTTTGAAAGAAGATTGCCCACTTTTCTCCACTTACTCTGATTTGGTTTGCATCGCTGTGCTGCCTTAGCACATTGAGCTGGAAGACACCTTTCAGGAGCACAAGCTGCATGGGACAAACAAGTGCTTAGTCCACAGGACCAGACCCCCTCACCTGAAGCAAGGACACGCGAGATGCAGCATACAGGTGATGTCCAGCCCTCCCAGAGCCATGCACAGACTGCATTTCCAGATGTTTAGCACGCCAGTCTTGGCATGGTGTTATTGTGGCTGCTTCCAGGCTCTGGCTAATCTGGATCTACTCTTAACATTGTGTCCCCGAGTACCTCTACTCCCCAGGACTGCAGATGGTAATAAACTAGGAGGAGCTGTGCACAACCCTGAGGGTAGAGATGCCATATAGCGAGAGCTGGGCAACCACCCACTGTATGAAGTTTAAGAAGAGCACATGCAGGATTCTCCAGCTGACACATGGTAACCCTCTACGTACAAATTAAAGGAAGATAGGCTGGAGAGCAGCCCTGCAGAAGGAGATCTGTGGGTTTGGGTTGATGGCAAATTGCATATGAGTCAAGTGTGCCTTAGCAGCAAAAAAGGCCAGCCGTGTTCTGGGGTACATCAAGCACAGCATAGAGAGCCAGCCAAGTGAGGTGATTGTCCTACCTTACACTGCACTGGCACGGTCCCACCTCAACTACTGTGTGAAGTTTTGGACGCCTCAATATAAGAAGGGCATCAAACTATTGTGTCCAGAGGAGTGCAATCAAGATGGTGAAAGGCCTCAAGGGCAAGACTTAGGGAGGAGCAGCTGAGGTCAGTTGGTTTGTTCAGCTTGGTGAAGAGAAGGGTGAGGGATGTCGTTACTGTCTACAGCTGCCTCAAGGAGGGCACCAGAGGGGGAGGTGCTGATCTCTTTCCTTTGGTAACCAGTGATAGGATACAAGGAAATGGAATGAAGCTGTGCCAGAAGTTCAGATTGAACATTGGGAAAAGGTTCTTCATGAAGGTAGTAGTCAATCTCCTCAAGGAAGTGGCCATGCACCAAGCCTACCAGAGCTGAAGAAGTGTCTGGTCGATGCTCTTAGTCACACGGCTTGGTTTTAGATAGTCCTGTGAGAAGCACAAGTTGGACTTAATGATCTTTATGGGTTGTTTCCACCTTGAGATATTCAGATCCTATTTTGGATAGCCCACTTGTCAAGCCAAAGGAAAAGCATCTATAGGCTCAAACTAGCTCTTTCTTCACCGTGTGTTCCTTCTGTTCTGAAACAAGGTTTTCAGCTGGACGGCTACAGACAAAAAGGGCTATATACATCTAAACATCTGCAACTCCAAATACTAAGTGTGCGCAGGCGACTAAAGTAATGATTCAGACAGCATCATAAGAGTACACACAGCCAGTGCAAATAGGTCTCTATTTTGAAGTCAGTTACAGACCTATTTCCTACACTAAGAAGTGACATCTCTTAGCCCAGAGTTTTACAAGCACAAGCTCACTCAATACCTCTCTCTACATACATTTCAGCGGGACATGATGTATGGCATTTATGTCTCCTCTCAGCATGCACACTAACCAAAAATAAACCAAATATATTAAATCCTTCTAACTTTCTTTTATCGGAGTGAAGACTCGAATAAGTTGTAATTGGAGAACAGGAACAGTTTGGATAAGCTCCAAAAGTTTTTCTGATGTTAAGGCTAGGAACAACAATCCCCAAGTCCCTTGTTAAAAAGTGCTTGCTGAGCAAGAGTTCTGAAGAGAATAGTAAAGGAGTGGAAAATCATCTCAACTCAAAGGAAACTCCAACACAACATTTTGGTAAAGGAGCACTGCCAGCTCCTTCCTTTGGTCCAGAATTAAGGTCAACAATAAAATAAAACTGAACAACACACCAAGTATCAATCTGTCCAGACTCTCCTTCATTGCAAACCCGTCAGCACACAACCCATCAGCTGCTCAAGTCACAGTCATCTCTGCTTTACCCTCCAGCTTTTTACTGCCAGTGCCAAGTTTAATACGCCTTCGGCCGGAGGGAGCCAACATACTCAACTGTAAGCATATAAACTCTACACCTAGCACGCCAGATGTCTGGAGGAAGAATATGGCTAAGCATTCAATATGTCTTTTTGGAAAAGAAAGTTGAATTTTGTTCTTTTTTTAGTCACTGGAAAGATTGAGGAAGGCAAAGCATGCAACACATTCAATAGCCAACATTGACAGCAAAAATTGAGCTACAGAAATACGGAATCAATTACAATTCTTCAATCAGATGGTTTAGCCTGGCATAAAGTTTGACGTGTCACGGCCGGCACGTACCTGTCAACACTCATCTATGACTACAAAGACTGAGTGGGTAATCACTATTAATAATGCTTGGGGTTATCTGCCTTAACACACAAAAGGATATTCACACCAATATCTATGCGGCTTTAGGTTTAGCTTAAGTGTCCAAATGTAGAACCACTGGATCATTTTAGTAATGCCAAATTCTTGGACCAAACCACTGGAATTCTCTCTTATGTTACAAACAGCTTGGCTTTCTTGTAGTCATATTAAGCAAGACAGTGTCATGTTAAGGATGGCATAATTAAACACTTAAGATTAGCTAGATTTGTGATTTCAAGTCAGGTCTTCAACTGGCACGTGCCATTTATCAGGAGATTAATTTTTTTTCAGTAAGATCTAACGCATTTTTAAAGAAAAGTGAACAAAAGGCAAATTAAAGGCACCTTAAATAAATATTCCTCTTTTTAGGAGAGAAATAAATACCCTCATTTTTAGGAGGGAAACAAAACCAAAAAGCATGTGAATACCAGAGAGTTCCCTATGTTCGTCCTTCTTACCAGAGTGATCTATTTCAACTGTATTCCTGGAAAGTAGCACTCTTCATTTACAGGCCAATTTGCTAGCTAGAAGGATGGGTATCTTCCCAGACTTTTAAGAAAGTCCTCTGCCAGCAGAAACCAGTCTAAGGTAGCTGTCCCTGAAAACAGCAGATATTTTTCCTCCTAAGATAGTTCCCTACAAGTGGACTGCAAAAACTGAGAGCCCTGTTGTGCTTAGCTCAGACAGAACAGTAGCTTTATTCTGCGAACTTTTTTTCCAAACAGAAAAACATGATGTAGGAATAAAAGAGCAATTTGTCCGAATCAAGGGACCATCCCTTCTTCCAAACAAATATCCTCGCAGCTCTCTCTGGCTCATTGTGCCTTAGACTTCCCTCTTCACAGCTGCACAACTGCAACCAGAACAGAACAGCTGTAAAGCTATCTATAGGATAGACAGGGAGAGACAAACAGACAGACAAAAACACACACGCCGTTCACACTCTTTTAGATCATCTTGCTGGTTATTCATCTGAGGATGGTCTGGAAGATACCTGCTTGAGTGCAGACACCCTAGGGATACTCAGTTACAAGGCTCACGTGCTTAGAATACAAATGCTATCACAAATGTCCTAATGTCATGAGGCACTTACCTCATAGTGGCTTTACTTCTGCAGTTAATTCCTACCTGTTGGTGTCTTCAGCCTGCCTCCCAAGACAGGTGCATGGTGTAGAGTTCATCAAATTACTATTCTCAACATGCATATGTACTAAATGAACTGCTACAGAAGAAAAATGTCTTTTAATCATTTCATCTTCAGTTAAGAAGAATGCAAGACTGATTTTCCCCAATAAGAATCTCTATCCTCCCTGTGTCCTTCTACAAATCCTGTCGGTTTTTCCCCCACAATGCAAAACTAAACCCAGATCCTTTTCATCTTTCATGTAAACACTACTATTGAGAATGAGATTGGTACTCCAAGTATAGAAAAATAAAACTAGCCGGAGGCCATGGGAAATGCAGCAATGACATTTATTGGAATTTCTCCAGGCATTACATGAAAAATTTTGTAAGTGAAACATAGGATAAAGCACATTCAGTGCATCTTAAAAAATAAAAGATGTATCTGAATAACCTTGATTCTTTGTAATACACACTACTGCAGTTCCCGGGATTGGTTTTGTATGTACACATCAGCTAAAACTTACTCTGAACAAATCTGCAAAGAACTGCCTTCTCACTTGGCATTTTCCCACCCAGCACAATACAATATTCTTGAAATATCTATACATATTCCACATAATTTTATGCACAGTGTTAAGACCTTTCACCCCAACTGTAAAAAGAAAGGCTGTTAAGTACATCAACATCTTCAATCAAATAAAACACCATGGGAGTAAAAAACAACAACAAAAAATAAAACCCAGGAGACCCCAAGCCCCTAAGTTCCACAGCAGCGTGCAGCAAATCAGCATTGTTGTTCCTCACTGATGTTAACATCAAACATCAGACTTAGAAAGCGGTGATATTCAGGTCTTGCTTTCTAAAACTGGACAATCTTATGCATAAAGACACTGCTGGATTTGGCACTTTGCTTAATTGCTTTTCTTACTAAAAAGAATAAGTGTTTCCTGAAATACAGTATAAATGGTAAGAGATAACATGAGCCACTGTAACACTCAATTAACGGTTCAGACATGCACTCCAAAATGTCTATTACACATTTGCCTATGCCTTTTCAAACATTCCACTCAAAAACATTTTCAAGTCTTTCTGAATCTTTTTATACATTTATAAACATATTTTCTCCCTTGAAATGATCAGAGCTTACCTCACCTCCTGCTCAGAACACACAAATTCATGACTTTTGGTTTAAAAAGAATACCACAAAGAAGTATTAAAACAGGAATAACCTGGAAAGCGTTACTAAAACTGCACTGGTACTTTACAGTCCCCTTTGAAATGTATATCCACTGCCCATGTGAAAATTGAAAGGTACGTAATATTTGAAACTTCCTTGGTCCTCTCTCATGCACTTATGCTCAACTTCCTGCAACCTGCCTCAATTTTCTCTTCAAATAAAATTTAAGAACAGCTTTCTGACTACCACTACAATAAGACAAGGCTTCTTGCAGTACCTTTGGTTAAATGATAATCCCTTACATGCCTAACTCCTGTAACAGCAAGTCTCCTGCAGAAAATAAACATCAGAATAGTTTCCATCCCACAGCCCTGCTTCTTTCCTCCTGCCATCACGACCAACCCCAGGACAGGTGGAAGCAAACAGGCCAGGAAGGAAGTAGCAGTCACTGTTAGCTCTTGCCTTTACAAGTTCTGCGAGTGTGCGTAGATACCTATTTCTTAGCTCTGAGTTACAGAGGCGGAGCTATGATGCTTTTTGTTTCCAGTTCCAACATGCATGTGGAATTACATTGCTGACTGGCACAACTCAGGCAGCGGATGGCACTAGAGCTCTTTCTGTAAGAACCAAGTCATGACATTTACTCTGCTTACTGGTCTGTGTGCATAACGTCAGTAGAATTAAGAGAGAGGCACGCATGAGTTCACACAGATTTTCCACAGAAGATGTGAAACATGCTGCTCTTTGGAGGGAAAATTACATTCTTTTTTTTTCTTCAAGTATTATTCAACATGTGTATATATAAAGATATGCTATCCTCATTTCACTACGAGAAAAGCACATCCAGAGTGAATTTGTAGATCACCATTAGCTCGGCTTTGACTACTGAAATTTCTCCTTTCCTTTAGGTCAACTCTAAATATACATCTACTCATCATAATTACATGTGAGAATCCTTTATTTCCCCCCTGTGATTTATTTACATGATCATAAAAAAATTAATAGCCTGAATTTGCATACTGACATTTGAAGGCCCATCTGTAGCTATGAGTGTCCCAGCACTAGTTTTGGATAATAACATTGCCTATTGCCAAGTCCTTTGAAAGCAGCATACTCATCTTTTCATTCCCTTTTCTTGAAGAAATGCTGCCTAGAAGACCCTGGTTTATGGCTTACTCCTTATTTTATTATTTGGATTGTAGTTCACTTCCTTCAGGAGTAGTTCACAGTCAGATAACGCTTCTGCTGGCAAATACTTTATTAGCTGCTCAAGAGTCTTTTGATATGTTATCTTCTCCTGTTCCAGGGACTGAATTACAGTCTTCATTTTGTTCTCTCGAGTCAAAATAGTCTCCAGACTTGATTCCAGGCTCTGAATTTTAGCGTGAGCAACCTGTAAACAATAACATTATCTTTATAATAAATTGAGACATTCTGAGTAATTTTTTACAGTACGATATGCTGTGTGTTAAGGCAAGAACTTAATTACATAAATGTTTCTAAAAGACATCTGTGCAAGAAAATTATACCAGGAACGCCTACTATGTATCATACACAATCTCCTTACGGTGACCAGATCAATTTGACAGATTTCTGAAAGCTTTACAGAAGAAGCAGCAGGCAGCAAAGGACAGTTGAGAGTAACAAGGAACTGGAGCTGCAGGGAGAAAAAGGAAATCGGCAGCTAGAGTAGCACTGGAAGAGGTGACTTGCCTGACACTGATGGAGCAATAGGAACCCTGTGTAATCAAGTAAATTGGCACAATGGGGAGGTTAGAGGGAAAGAGAATCTCAAGGTTAAGTCTAGAAGCAGACTGCTCCCTATTTTCCAAAGGGCCTACAGCTTCCTCCAGGGAAAAACCAACCAAACAAAAAAAACCGACAAAAAAAACCCCCACAAAAAAACCACTGACTAGTAAATTGGGAACCCTGGACCTCAGCAGTAGCAGATGTCTCTCTGTGGGAAGTGGGGGAATTCTGACCGCTCCCAGGAAAGGGCCCAAGCAGAGGATTGAAGAAGCTATACAAACAAAAATATGAAGAAGTTATGGGACTGAGGAAGATGCATTACAGTATGGTACTCTGGAAGAACAGAAGAGCTTCAATAGAGCCTTTCAGATAAGTCACTCATAATTATTCTGTGCCTTTGGTGCATTTTCAGAATAGACACAAAGACTCAGGTAGCAGTATATAAATAAACAAAAATAATAAAGCCAAAATATTAATAGTAAAAAAATCAAGGGATCCCTGTTTCAATATCAAAAGAATACAGCACAGCACCCTTAGCCCATAAACACAAAAATAATGAGGACTTGATGTTTCCTTTTTTCCCCAGCTTCTATTTTCAGATTTCAGAAGCCAAAGGTGCTCTGAGTTCTAACCAATGCTTGTTCAAATTCACAAATGTAACAAGAAATGGTCTGGTGATGCAAAAAGAAGAGCTTGTCTTTCAGGAAAATGCAAGACAATACATATTGAAACCTGAAACAAGTCTTGGCCAGGCTATGGGAGAAATGGTGAATAGCGAAGGAGGAAGAGAAGACTTTTTAAAAGTGTGACTTTATTGGGCAGAGTCTATTGGGCACTTGTCTGAATTCAAGACTGCTAGGAGAGACCAACTTGCAAAAGTAGGACTGAGCTTCAGCAGAAGTAAACAGAATGATACTGCCTAGAAAGGTCTGGAGAAAGCAAGCCTACTGCACTAAGGATTATTTCCTAAGACTTTCCAATAGGGATGCAAAGAGGTGAAGGGACAGAAAAAAGTATCTTTCAGCAAGATACACAAGTTTTGCCAACAGATTTTAGGGAAGAGAAGAGTGAAGATATTTTGAGAAAAACGAATCTAAATCAAGATGAAGTCCAAGGAATGACAAAGGAGTTAAAAATAAGTCTAGCAGAAGTAAATCACTGTAATTGAGAGAACAGCTCAACTGCATAAGGTCTTGCATTTAGAAGACTTTTCATGGACATTTAGAAAAGACACTACTCCCCTGTTGACTGAATCATAGAAATGACTTCTT
This sequence comes from Coracias cyanogaster, assembly GCA_033124195.1. Taxonomy (NCBI): domain Eukaryota; kingdom Metazoa; phylum Chordata; class Aves; order Coraciiformes; family Coraciidae; genus Coracias; species Coracias cyanogaster. Next base: position 49,290 of record JAVSBS010000539.1, on the reverse strand, counting down.
AATGAATTTGTATCCTTAAGTCATTTACCTGTAGCTTCTCCAACAAATCCATGTTTTGTCTCTTCAGATGACTGTTTGCCCTCTCCAGCTTCTCCAGCGGTTCACCCTCATCACAGGGATTGACATTTTCCTGCAGTTCATCCTGAAGAACATGGTATTCTACTTCATAGGCATGGAGCTGTTTTGAAATATCCATCTCAAACACCTGACATGAAAGAAAAAAATACAATTTTTAACTGTAAAAGAGACCACTTATTCCATATGAGTGTTCGGCTAAGAGGCAAGTCTGCTTGACTTAATGTTTTTTCCTGTTCCTCTCAAAAAAGTATTTTTAGCAGAAGACTACAGTAACAGCATTTTAGCTTCTAGGAGTTCTTATTTGCAGTTATAATAAATCAGAGCCTTAAGAATAGATTGGTTCATCACTTTTATGACTATCAAATACCATCTCTTACTATGAGATGTATCAGCAGAAAAGTCTTCTTTAATCCGATAATTTTATAATATGGCCAAGTCTTATAATCTGTTGCTCAGGAATGTTAAGAAGTTCAAGAATATTTTTTTTTAATTCAAGTCTCACTAGCTTGTGATGGGAGCAGAATCACACAATGAGGAATGATAATCCAGGACCCATCAGATCTCCACCCTCACAACATGATCTCGACTCCAAGTGCCCATGTATCGACTTTTACAAAAACACTCTTCGTGATCAGAGTTTCCTTGTGCTCTGGCTCTGCATGAAGATACACTATTTTCTTATTGGGATGCTTTGGTGACAAAGCATTGTGAAGATTATGGAACTGAGCATCTAACAGTGATGGGATCATATGGTCCTTAAACTTGTTTATACATCTACTTACAGCCTCTCAGCTTCTGAAAATTACCAAACAGTTCAGACTAGGAAGGACGTCTACAGTGACAACATGTTCTGTTGCTTGTTCTAGAGATCACAAACAATACACCAACCTAAGACACACACACACAAATTCCCCAACAAAACAAGTTCTGCATTATGTTCACTGTTCTTCAAGTAATTCAAATGAGGTAAAGCTTGAAATTATATATGGTGTTCAAGCTGGGCAAGTGCCATTTTTACTCTGTGTAGCTACCTGGTCAATTCTTCATCTGTGTACTATAGTCCTGCATAATGTATACTCTTTTTTTTTTCAATATCCACTACAAGAGGACAGTCCTGAGAATTCCAACACTGAGACAGCCAATCCACTCCACCCACAGCCAGCTATGGTAGGAGCTGTATGATACAGGCAGTCTACATGAATGCAGATCTAGAGGGCTGCTCAGCACAAGACCACACCGCAGGCAAGTAGACCTTCTTCTCAGAGCTGAGCTGACCTGCATATAACCACATTCTCCTCTGCTTAGGCAACATAACCCATTATTTACTCAATTAGATCTGACTTTGCACAAGCTACTTCTACCATGCTCACCACAGCACAATTGCTCTGCAACCCACACACCCCACAGAACAGAGGTTTAATTTCAAATAATATCAAAAATACTGAACTACCATCTCTATCACTGCCAGAATCAGCGACTTGTGAAGGTAGACGCTGAAGTGCCTGACACAGATTTAGCATGGCGGTCAAAATAAGGAAATAAAGATTTACACACAGTCTAAAGATGAATTCTTCACAGATAGCACCTGAAGCATTCAAGTGTTAACCAAGCCATAGGGATGCATCAGTGTTAACTGCACTCCTGCATATGGAGATGGTTTTCTAGAGCTCTTCTGTTATCTCTGAACTGCCACTTGAAGGGGGAAGACTGCTCACAGGTTCACAGTTAAGGTATTAGACTGAGGCTCATTTTCAATTTGCAGCTTCAGTGCAGAGGAATATGATGTAGAGAGATTAAGACCCCAGCCACTAACAGTATTTCATATGAAGCTTTTCCTATTGCAGCATCAGCAATGCTTTGTTTCTCTTCCATTCTGGCCCTTCACCAAGAAGTTGCAACAATATTGATGAAATAACACCAGTCCTCCTTTCCCTTACCCGAGAAAGGCACAGATCAATCCTGAGGGGCTTTTTCCTCTGACACCAAGCACCTGCCATATGTGATCCCTCCAAGGACAGGGATGAGGTGTGAAGGGCAAGTTGCACAAGGGCACCAGAAGTGATCCCCAAGAGGACAGAAGCCATCCCCACAACAGAACAGCAGATGTTTGCTTGACCGTGACTTTAATACAGGCCACGAAAACAGGGCGTCACCAACTTTCCAACTTGTAGGATTTTAAGTTGGAGGTGTCAGGAAAGTTCCTATGAGAGTATCTGGCCCTGTCCAGTCAGAAGTTCAATGGATCAGGAGGAGAAGTTGCTGTGATGTTGCCTCTTCCCACCGTGCAAGTTGTGCTTCCCATCACAAACTTTTGGGCTGCTCAGCAACAGCTGGATTTAGGTTGGGAAAATAGGCTACTTTTAACCTTCTGATGGTGGTGTGAAATTTATAACCGAAGTCATGTTTTCCCAATAGCTGGGGCACAAAAGAACCTTTGTACTAAATGTTGAGGTGGCAATTAAAGTCTTGCTAAAATTGCAGTTCAAAACCCATGCAAATTAGCTCATATCCTATTTCTATACAAGTAACTAGGAAAATGACTCCTTTACTTTTCAAACCAAAAGGAACATGCTGAGCAGAATTTTACATATAACTTGTGCACAGATCTTTAAAACTCAGCTGAATGGGGGAGAAAAAATAAAGAGAAAAACAACCTTACCTGAGTAATAATTTTTTCCATTTGAGGCTGAGTCATATCTGGAATAGTGGTTTTAAGAAAATCAACAATGTTCTCAAAACTCTCACATCCCATTATAGATGTTTCTTGACTGCTAAGCAGGCTCAGTGCTACCTTAAATATGACTTCTGTTCCTTGAAGAAAAATAATGTCTAAAAGAGAAAATCATTAAAATATCTTGAAAATGAGAGCAAAAGTCATTGGATAAAGAAATACATTTGCTGGCATGTTTTTCTTTTTAATCAATCATAATGCAGATTTAGTTAATTCAGAAGTGCAATCTGTCTTATTTCAACATGAGGTTAAAGCATATAAAAGCATTTTCTGTCATTTTACAGATGTGAGAGAGCATTAAAGAGAATGCCGCGTGGTTGTTATGTCTGTAATGGTTATCTGCAATAAGCATTTCATTACTGTCTACCATAGGCTACAGACCGAACTAACTGCTGACTGGTTTTAAATGCACCTGAAAAGCAATTGGGAAGCAGATCACAACACAACATACTGATGTTTTACTGTTTTTTACTGGCAGAAGCTAGTCCTTAAAAAAACCTAATCACGTAGATTCCATAACCAATCATACTATTTTCAAAATTCACAGTAGTTATCACATTGGCTCCAAGTCTTTAAGGTATAATTACATGGATATGAGGGAAAAGTCTAGGCTGTGCAAAATTCAGTAGACACAGACTGCCCAGAAACTTGATCACAGTAACTAGAAACCTGGTCCTGGTAGCAGCAGTGGACTTGCCATTACTGAGAAAAATACAGCACATGAGCAGTTCAAGTAAGCCTCCTGTGCTTCAGTGGTGCCCAGTGATAGGATGAGGGGCAACAAGCACAAACTGGAACACAGGAAGTTCCACCTCAAAATGAGGAGAAACTTCTTTACTGGGAGGGTGGCAGAGCACTGGAACAGGCTGCCCAGAGAGGTTGTGGAGTTTCCTTCTCTGGAGACTTTCAAAACCTGCCTGGACACATTCCTGTGCAACCTGCTCAAGATGAACTTGCTTTGGCAGGTGGGTTGGATTAGATGATCTGCAGAGGTCCCTTCCAACCCCTACCATTCTGTGATTCTGTGCTGTTGGCTCTGTCACACCACCAAGAACGGGGTCATGCAACTGAATAAACTCAATTTCTGATTGTGATACTGGGAGGTCATCCCTGGCCCTAATCCACTATCACGGGGTAGCACCAGGACACTGGTGAAGCAGCCATTTCACTGATAAATAGCTCCTAAAACTCTCCCTTCTCAATGATACACATTCGAGCAGCATAAATATAAATATATAATTTGTGATGGGCAGACATTAACCATCTGCTCCTGGTATGTGACAATGGCCCATAAGACACTGAAATGCAGAAATGCAAAGCATTAGGAAGTAAAAAAACATAGTGACTTTTCTTGCTCAGCTCATTTACAGAGAAATGAATGTTGACCCTCGATATTCTTTAAAAAATTACTTTTCCAAATTCAAAGTCTACTGAAGGAAAAAAAACCCAAAACACAAAACCAAATCAACAACAAACACTTTAGCCTTGAAAAACAAAGAGGACAAAGAACCCCAAATGCTTCAGTATCCCAGAACTCAATTAGAATCACAGAATGTTAGGGGTTGGAAGGGACCTCTGGAGATCATCAAGTCCAATCCCCCTGCCAAGCAGGAACCTAGAATCTAGGGCAGGTTACACAGGAACACATCCAGACGGGTCTTGAAAGTCTCCAGAGAAGGAGACTCCACAACCT
>JAVSBS010000539.1:32423-44688 GCA_033124195.1 Coracias cyanogaster | reverse complement strand
CTTCTTGTCTTCCATGTGCTTAGAGATGACCTCCAGAATGAGCCACTCCATCATTTTTCCAGGGATGGAGGTGAGGCCGACTGGTCTGTAGTTTTCTGGATCTTCCTTCTTGCCCTTTTTGAAGACTGGCGTGACAAAGGCTTTCCTCCAGTCCTCTCCCATTTGCCATGATCTTGTGAAAATGATGGAGAGTGGTAGAGCAACAATATCAGCCAGTTCTCTCAACACTCTTGGGTGTGCAACTCATCAGGGCCCATGGACTTGTGTGTATTCAATTTTCATAACTGATCCCTAACCCAGTCTTCACTGACTAGTGGGGAGTGTTTACTCCTCCAGGCTTCCTGTCTTACATCCAGGGTCTGGAATTCCCAAGGGCTGGTCTTCAGATTAAAGACCGAAGCAAAGAAAGTATTCAGCAACTCCGCCTTCTCTGCATCCTCGGTTATCAGGGCTGCCACCTCATTCAGAAGAGGGGCCACACTTTCCCTGTTCTTCCTTTTGCTACTTTTTGTAGAGAGATGTACCAACCATGTGAATACCACTCAAAAACAGATACACCAATCATTTGTTCACCCCAAAAGAACTCAGAAAAAGTTTGCTATAAAAGGAAAGAAAAAAAACCCACTCACGTCTGTAACCTCTAGGTCAAACAACCACACCACACAAATTAAAACCCTAACACACTCCTCTGATAAAACATGAGACAAATCCAGGTTGAATTTCTAAAGAAAAGACAGAAGGTACCACATGAAAATAGTAAAATCAAATGGAAAGGAGGTATCATTTAAGAGAAAGTACATGCCATATGCTTCTAGCTTCTTGGTGCATGCCTGAGTGCAGCAAATTTTACATTAATAAATCAGTTGGTTTTTTTAAAGCTGCATTACCAGAGATTTGATGGAGCTGGCAGTTCTTACTGACAATAAAGAACACAAAACCAAGTACTGGACATGCAGATACTGTAAACACTACAAGGCACAATGAATATTTAAGCTTCTGTACTAGACATTATCTGAAAAGAAGCATATCATGAAAAAACTATCTAAATGGAACAAGAGGCATACTGACACTAGAAAATAGTTCAATACGTACATGAATACCTGAAACAGACTTTAAGTTCAAATTTGCTTCAATTTTTATTAGAAAGCACTTTATAATCTGTTATTCAGAAAAACTTCTTGAAAATCAATGCATTATCTTTTTTCAATTTGCAAGTTCAACAAGCTGAATTTTCCTATAGACAAACTAAATGCTTGATGCATAAAATACATCTTCAACAAGTACACATCCTGCTGTTCACAGTTCAGAAGTCCCCTGGCTAATAACAGCAGACATACATAATTGCTCAAGTCTGATGTTTCAAATAATACGTTTTGGTTTTCCTTTTTGAAAAGGAGTTAACAGCACACCATGAAAAGCATTGCTACTTATCACTCTCAACAGTCACCCCAAATGTCCAGAGTATGTAGAAAACTACTCCCTGAGAGTTTCAAAACACAATGGACAACTTTATTATGTTTATTATTGCAACAGAATAGACTTTCTTACCAAATACTCTGGCTACAAATCCTAGTGGAAACTGAGATGCAAACAACGTAAGAAACCATGGTGCAGCATAAAGACTGGGACTGATTTCATTTTCTTCAAGATGATTATACAGGTCTCTGTGATAATCATGAAGAAGCCTTGAGAGCTGATACATCTGAATCTACAGTGCATGAGGGGGTTGCGGGGGAAGGAAGTAGAGAAAAAAAAAAAGAGTTCACTTTTACTCAGTTTTCCAAACCATTCACATTTCACTCAAGGGAAATTAACTCTGGTTCAGATGACACTGTAAAATGAAGTTTAATTGTTGCCTAGAGCCTTGAGTGATAACCACTCACATATAAACAACCCACCCCTAATGAATTAAAACCAACACTCTTGTCAATAACAACAGTTTGAACCTCATTATTAATGGAGAATCATTTCAGATTCACAGGCTTAATTTAATAGAAGAATATAATGATCCAACTTTATCAACAAATGAGAACGTTCAGTCTTGCAGACATTAAAGTAGAAATACCTCTTCCAGAATGCCAAAACTCTCCATTACAGAGTTGAACCATTTCTGTCTACATTGACATGTTTCATCATTCATCCTTCGAATCTTGGCCATTTATTTTTGCTGCATTTAAAATTCCTATGCTACAATCACCACTTCAGACAGCTTCTGCACCCACAGCATACATTAGATAAGGTGGGTCAATAGAAGTGTACCACATACATATTTCCCAGCAGACCTCCCACATGAAATTTAAGATACTGAGGCAAAAAGTGCTGCTATGCAACCTGCAAAAGATTTCAAAGCAAAGCAGTTAAAAGTTGCTATTTGTCGCTAAAAATATCACTCTGTGGCAAATTATTTCCCTGCAATTTTGGTAGTTTATATTCCACAGTAAGTTGCTCACAGCACAGAGTGATGTTTTCTGAGGAAAGCAGAAGGTGAGAAGCAGACATATTGATTAGCTGTCGGCTCTAATTTTGCTGTTAACAGTGCCCCACATTTAAGGTGAATCCTTTACTCAGTAAGAAAATGACTTAGTAAATCCAGCTACTTTCCTACTTCTGGTGGTCATGATTCTTCCTTACCAAAAGCTGACTGCACTTGAAAGTGTTGGTCAGCAGTGTCCACAAGCAGACAGATCACTTGTCACTCAGGCAAATCGGCTAGATTTGTGCCTGTGTTTGAGTACTTGTTTTAATTGCCAAAGATACTAATTAAGCACAGTGTTGATACAAAACACATTTACATGTGAAATTAGAATAGTATCATACAGGTAGTAAACCAACTGGGCGAGTTCATTATGAGCAAAGGATTTAGATTACTACTTTTTCCAGACATCAAATAAAAATATAAGTCAAGTAAGTTTTCATTATCATAAAGAAACATCCAACAGGATGTTTCTTCTCTGGGACAGAAGCTAATTCTGCATGTAAGCTTACTTGTGTTTCAGTACTGTCAACGCAAAAGAATTTGCGAGTGCTCTACTCCTGTTTAAAACCAAAGGGTTGGGCTTTAGTGCGTCTTCAAGAGTCTAGTTTGTTTCAAGCAGACAAAACTTGCACTTTTGTCTAGAATAGAATAACTGCCTAGGAGCAAACTGTGGTGAAAGAGAGGTCTTTAAGTTAAAGGGCAAACAGTACTCCAAGCAGCAAATCTTCTCAAACTTAAGAAGCCTTCTTCCCAAGAGCCTCTGATAATGAAAGTTTCCAACCCATTTAAATCAACAAGTGAAATGCTGGACATCTGAATGCTCTCAAACCAGCAGGCTTTATTGAAAGTCCACAACTGCATTATAACATACAAACATTAAGAAAGAATCTTCTAGGGAAAAAAAAACCAAATAAATCCCACAACCATGCATTTATTACACTTTGACACCCAATGGTTCAAAACCTATTTGGCAACCTATTGGGGGGAACGGGACAGGGAAAATGTAGAAAGATGCTCCTTATGGCTTTTCACCTTTAATCCTTCACAACAAACTTGTTAAAGCATACTTACATCAATAGTAAAACACTCCTCTATAATTTTTAGGATAAACACACACAATTTATTTAACTACAATCTGGACATTTGCCCAATAAGTACCTAAAGTGAAAATCACTAAAAGTGGACTGAAACTACCCCTTAAATTTTTGCTTAATTATAAGCATTTTCTATGTAGGGAGCATATAAAAAACACAAACAAAACCCTTCGGTATCTGCCTCTTAGTTTTCTCCTTCTCCACTGTGGATTACAAGCTTTAATTCTGCAGTGGAATATCCCTTTACAATAAGCTCCTTAGGGACTTAATAGAATATACTTATTTAAGCCAGAAAACAGTCACATTTCAAGCTGAAAGATTTCCCAAACTCTAAACTCTGAAGTTTATACAGGTCTGAAAGGTTTTGTCTCTTTCCTAAGCAGCCTTGCGTATCTATAGCTGTTAAAAAACTAACGTTGCAGAGCATGCATTGTTTCACAAGCAAACTAAATAATTAAAAAATTGTCTATTTTCTCTGTGTCAAGGGTAGTGGGGCAGAGGACGATGAGAGAAAAGAGGTGCAAATAATGAGGCAAGACAGCAGCCCCAAGTATAGATGCCCATGGAGTACATTGACTGGCCACCGGGTGTCACTAGTGATTTGACTTGGAGAAAAATCACGTCTATGGGCTCATGGACTGAAGAAAAATAAAATGAAATTTATTTTTAAACTTCATCTATACAGATGCAAGCATATCGAGGTTTTGGCATAAGGAAGAGAGAGAAGTGATGAAAAGAAAAGGAAGAGCAAAATAGCAGAGAAAGCTGAGTTTCCAAACAGGACATGATGGGGACGTGTGACAGGAAAAGTCTGCAAGCTGTGAACTTCTCTGTTTGCAAATTGAGAGGCAGAAAGACGTTGGAAAATAACATTCACGTGCTCCTTACAACCTTCAACACAGCAAAAGAAGCTTCATAAGGCCGTAGAGAACATGAGCAACCTCAAAGTGCTTGAAACTCTTTTAAAACTCTGGTTTGCTTTTAGGAGAACAACTGACTTACCTGTAGTGACATCATGTCTGGCCTATACTGTTTACGGAAGCCAAGGTCATACATGAGGAATTTCAGCATTTCAAAGGCCTGTTCTTCACTCATATGTAGAAGCAGCACTCCAGCCACAAAGCTTATACCTTGACAATAACCCACTTCTTTGTCCAGCAAAGAGTATGCTTTGAGGAGATTAAAGAGTGATAGCTGTCCTGCTCCCAGGTGGGCAGAAAAGTAAGGATGCGTAGGGAATGTCCGTCCTGACATAACGAGAGAGAAAGGCAGCTGATAATTAATTCTTAAAAAAACCCAAACAACAAAACCAAACCCAGATCCATCTGGCAACCAGCACTTCTCTCTTCCCACAGACCTTTTCTCTTTGCTTTCATATGCAGGCTGACTTTAGTCAGATGAATTTGTATTTATTTTACCGCTGATTTCAGACAGTATCCATTGAGCTCATTTAATATTCTCATCTGCATAGAACTTGCAGAAGCAATTGCTTGATTTCTCTTTTCAGATAGATGTAGAAGAGCATATATACAAACAGCACAACCTAAGAAATCATCTAGCTTAGAGGACACTAAGTTCCATACACAGAACGTAATTTGATGACATAGAATATGGTGCTGATAAATCAGCACCTATCTCCAGCAACAGCTTCCATTAAGACTGGTGTGTTTTCATTAAGAGACCTGTGAAAACAAATCAGAGAAATCTCCCAGCTACAGACAGACGTACCTAGATCTACAAGGATGGCATGCTGTTGAGCTGTCAGTTGTTTCAGAAGTTCTTTGTAAGATATGTCAGGAGGCTGCTGCTTGTTTGGCAGTCTATGTCTGACTCGATGCTGCACAGCCAAGAACTGCCAAATTTCTCCCCGACGACTTTTTGGTACACCTGTAGGTCAGTTAAAAAAAAAAAAAAAAAGGCAGAGGCATATTTTTAGTGATATTACACATGAATTTTCTTTATAATAATCTCACCCTGTCATAATTTTGTCTGAATTACTCTGGAGGATCCCTTACAAACAGTCAGCTCCAGAAGCTGTCCACTCTGCAGTGTATTCACTCAGTAGCCACAGTTCAGTCCCACTAACTAAACATTAAACTACGAACTTATGGCAATTACACTGAGCAGTACATGGGGAAACTGAGGTACAGACATCACTTGTTTTGCCACTTCTGAGCTGTTAGCCTCCAGCAGGAAAAGATACATGACTACACAGAGGACGCAGATCGGCCTGTGTAGAAAGGCTGAAATCAACCCACTGGTGTAAAATACAGGGATGTTCACCTCCTCTTCCCCATCCCAAAGGGCTGCTCATGTCAGTCCACAGGCTTGGAGAAAGACATACAGATTATAAAATGCTCAGTTGAAATCTAAAAGTGTTAATGCTGCATACCAAAGGAAGGACACAGAATCACTCGTGCTGAAAGGCAGCATTTCTCACAAGGCCTGTGAAAGCATAAACTAGACTAAAATACTACTTTTGGACTTTCACATGTATGCCCCTTCAATATCTGACTCTGTAAACTGACCTTTGAAAGTCAAAATAAATTGTCAACTCTGCTAATACTTTCCCGACAAATCATTATTTAACAAGAATACAAGTTAGAAAAGCATATCCTTGTTCCCAACTGTAAACTGCAGTCTAGTAGCAGAAGATAGAGCAGTAAGGCAAGTCATTTGTTGGCAGTCTTCTGTAGGTCACTAACGGGAATGGCCTTATTTCTACCACGATCTCCTTTGGTAGCAATTTAAATTTCCTTTCTGTACCACAGCTAGATTACAATGGAATATTTTTCAGCACCTGTAACACAAATACGTGATTCTACGGAGGAGGGCACAGCAGTTCAATCAGACTTTGGTATCAAAAGGGAACAACAACAACAACAATAACAACAAATATTCAGGCTTTGTAGTTAAAAGCCATCCTACATAAATACCTTCTTTCAACGTGGAATGAATATCTTCCATGTCGCATCGGATTTTGGCTCTGCAGTTTAGTAACTTCTTATCCCAAACATTTATGACATCTTTCTGACAGGTACCAACTTCATCGTAGTCCAGTTTTACTTTTCTTGACTGGAGCTCATCTCTGCTTGCTAGAGCATGGAACACAAAGGAAGAGCACAAGGAAAACGAGGACATCAGAAAATTACAAGAGACATCAAATACGCAAAATCCATTCAGGTTAGACACATTTATCTGATAATCTAACTAGGCATAAATACACCTTCTACAATTTATCAGCTAATAGCTGAGATGAGGCAGTATTTTGTCATCAGATGCTATAGGTAACAATTTAACTTCTGTTACTGAGACATGAACATTATTAATTCATGAAGTACATAAAAAAATTCCTTAAGGCTTGGGGTAAGAAGAAAAAAAACCCACTTAAAACAGTCAAATTCACTGCATCCACTGCTTCTTTCAACTGCAAGAACACCTTTGCCCATTTTTCTCTTGTTTATATTGAACATGACAATTGCTTCAGTATGCAAAGTTCCAAACATACGAATGTTTATATTAGAAATTCAGACAAGCAAGCTAGGCAAGTCTTGTAAATTTAAGTCGATCACACTGGTTCCAGTTTTTACATGTCCCTTAAGAGCTCTTGGCACTGCTACCTAGCATCATCAGACTGCCTAGAAGTAAACAGAATGAACCAACATGAACCATATCCAGAAAGGTTCATCTGTGCTGAAGCAGTGAGCTCATGTTGCTGTAAACTTAAAAGGTTTGCTGCATAGAACTACCTGGCACAAAATATTTATTCCAGAGGACTCACTGTTCCTGAAATAAAGCTGCCATGTTACTCTGAAGTTTCATGGAGGAGCAGCTTTCACTTCCATTACTGAGAAATTAACTGCGATTGTTTTATTATACATGATATGTATGCAGAAAGATGCTCCAATTCCTCATAATATTGCAGTCAAAAACTGGAACCAAGACCTGAATGCATCTTAATTTACGGAGATAGGTTTAATTACCACTGGACAGAACTGTGTATTTCACAACAAGACCTCTGAAAGCTGCAACTGAATTTATCCTAAATTTGTCTTGATCTGTGTGCAGTACTTGCTTCATGCAGGATACTTCTTCCTCTTACATACATACTCCCCTCCCCACCAGCACCTCTAGGTGACAGCAAACTCTCACTTACATTTTTATACAACCTGCAAAACAAAAGGATCTGTTCCTTTGCCTAATCATCTTACTTTGGATACAGCCAATATAGGCTCATTGCCTACTCCACTCTAATGTAGGTGACAAATTATTTCCAAAGCTGTACATTACACCTGAGACCATATCTATTCAAGACTACAGGGGCCCTTGTGAAAGCAGCTTTTATGCAAGGTGCAGTAGACTTCTGTAAAAATGGGAATGTGATCTCACCACAAGAATGTGCAGTGCAACTAGGGCAATTTTAAATGCAACCCTACTGCTGTATGACTTCATCATACAGAGAATGCTCACTCTCGTAAGCAGCATGCAACAGATTCAAGACAACAGTAACATATTTCATGAACTCCAAGATTAAGGGCGCAGGTTATCATTCCCTGAACGATACTTTGGCTCTGCAGTCAATTCTAGTGAATGGCAGCAAGCTTGCCTGTTGATTGTACTTTTTCTACCCCCTGTGCCACCCTTGGTTGCTTGCAAGCATCCTTGTTAACATTCTTCCTAATCATTGCTAGGTGGCCTGTTAGTTTCTGTAGTTCTTACATTTCTACATGATCTACTGGAGAAAGTACCTTTTAGCTTCTCAGGAAAAAAAAAAAAAAGCAAGTTAGTGCAATTCACAGAACTTACCTTCTGTAAAACAAAGAGCTAATAGTATTCAAGTCTCCTCGACAGCAAAAGGAATAGGAAAAGAGGTTCTATTAATATTTTGTAAATAAAAATCAACAAAAGATACACAGAAAACCACTAAAAACAATTCCACGGCAATTCGAGTCTTAAACCAGTCATACACAGATGAATAAATTCACAGCTAGGAACCTTGCCTCAAGCAGAGAAATGACTGCGTTTCTGTTATCACCTTTCCCATTCCTGGGACCTACATTTAATTGCAGCCTAGGATGCCAACCACTGCCCACACCAGCACTTGTCTGGAATGTACCAGTTCAGCATATGTCCTGTCCTTAAAATGGCCCATGTTCCAGCAGCCCACAGGAAGCAAGTCTAGAGATAGGTGTTAAAACAGTTTTCTTTTTTCACTCTTTGAAAATGACTCCTAGCTAGCCATAGCACCAGTTTAAATAGCAGTACTTGTGAACCTGCATACAAGAATGGAGACACGCTCCTTGGAGCAAAAACCAAGATGCAAGGCTGGTAGATGAGTGGCAATTTGGAGTCTCCACTGTTGACACACCTGTTTTCACCACAAATGATCGGGCAAGGCAGAACTTATTTTCTATATATCCTTTGTGGTGGAAATAACTTATAACTGAGTCTTAAGGAACTGGGCTGATTTAACACTTCACAGTATCTCCGCCCAAGCAGGGCAGGTACAGAAAAGTCTGTCCCTCAGCAGATCATACTATCAGAGGGAATAACGTGAAATTAGTCACTATGGCAGACGTTCGGCTTCCCCTCCCCACAACAGTAGGCTGTTTGCTAAAACAGTAAATGAAGTGTAAGAAGTGTGGCTGAAGTTAAAACAAAGTTCTCTCTAGATGTTCCCTGTGGATCCAGGGGTTTCCATAGAAGTGTGTGCCAAGAGGAGACAAATTGTTGAGAGGGTGCACAGAGAAATACACTACATGTGTAGGAAATACATTCAAGGTTGTACACTTGCAGGGATATGGAAAGGCTTCTGTCCTGCTGTTTTTCTTTCCTCTCCCTGCCTTCTCAGTAAGCACCACTAAAGAAGGAAAAAGAGTTAAGTGACCTTAACAAGATCTTTGTTGTTTGGAGAATCAGGCTACCATACAGTACAGAAGATGAGAGCAGCACTTGCAGAGAGGACATTCGAAATTTTCAACTTGCACTGAAAGCTATTAGCATATTATACTGAAGAATTTCTATATGCTAGGACAGGCATTGCATCCTATCTTATTTGTGTAAGTCTTGACCAGTCATAAAAAATACCTTAGTTGGAAGCTCAGGCAGCTGACACATGAGCATGGCCATTTTCCGATCCCTTAGTAACAGCACTCAATTTTCAGTGTACAGTGCTCATCTTCCGAAAAAAACCCAACACGTTCTGACACACCTCAAGAGGCAGGTGCTCAAAACCATATTTGGATTGAAATATTTAGAAATTACCACTGTGATGTACTTAATGAAGGACAGAAAGACTGGACAAAAACGCCATGCGCTGCAAAGGACTGAAATGAGATACAGGGGGTAAGGTTTACCATAGCTAAGTGTTCACACAGTACCTGTTCTCCTGACTCCACTTCTCATGAGGATTCCTAGACTTAGTCACCTAGAACACAGACTGCAAACCTTTGTCTAACATGCACTAAAAAAAAAAAAAGTCATCACTTTCTTCTTTAACTAAAGGGGCTCAGTACAAGTTGGCAGGTAGGTGGAAACTTGGTAGACCTGTGAGAGACGACTGGGTGAACACTTTTTTCTAGCACTGCTAATCAGAAAGTTATAGAACCACAACTTTGTTTGAGGTGCCCAACATCAGTGCAGTTTTCTCCTTGAGGCAGCAGAATTTGTAATATTTTTAAAGGGTATTTTCTAAATAGCTAACCTTCCAGCTTCTGATTTTCTTTTTCCATTCGAAGTAACAGAATTTGTTGATGGATGGCTTTTCTCCATAGACTTTGTAGTTCTTCTGAATTTCTCCTCTCTCCAGTTTTATCTGGACCATCCTCATTTTGTAATACTAGAACAAGAGGATCCTCCTCCAGGGGTGGAGCAAGAGGGGATAACGGTAACAATTCACTTCCATCATTACCATCTGCAAACAATCAGAAAGCTATTACAGGAAACTCAGATTTTCATGATTTGTCAAACAATCTAAGTCACAGCAGAATAAGAATAGCTGTCTTTCACATTCAGCAGTGAGGCTCTTATTCCAAAGAGACAAAATGCAGTTCAACAGTAGAGAATTAAATTGAAGTTATACTTAAATGAAATAAAGCTAAACAAAAGGTTACCCAGTATTTCCATCCTTTCCCCTACTAGCTCATTCTAGAGTTACAAAGAGGCATTTATCTATAGTCTCCTTCACAGCTGAGCTTGTTTACTGGTGTGATTTACCCCAGGCTCTATACTAAAAGCAACTTTTTACATCTGCTAAGCGGTACTATAGGCAGTGCTATAGCACTTTATGGTCACTAAATTATAGAGTTTGTCATTTATCTACTGTTGTGAATGCTGCCAACAGGACTTTATTAGCATACCAGGATTTCAAGAGTATTTTAGAGGTTTCTACCTTCAATGACCTAAAGTTGTAAGAATTAACACATTCAGCAGGTGCTATATACAGTACACTAGCACAAGGCAGAAAATTTACCATTTTCTGCAAACACTGCAAAACTATTACAGAAGGCCAGTGTAAAACTTTGTTGTGAAAGAGGAGATCTGTGTCAATAAGAGGCAGTTCTTCATTTCCTTGCTACCAGCACAGCCACAGCAGATTGCAATTCATTTGCTTTTGATGACAAAACATCTCTGTTCAAAGCAACAAAGACCTAAGAAGCCAAATGAGTACAACTGACCTCTAGCAAGGTTCTAGCATGAATCAAGCTGACCCCCTTCTCCCGTTTCTATTTTCACATACTGTGGTTTGCTATAGTAATAACTATTCAGTAACAACTGCTTATTTTCTTTAAAAGCACACACAGACCTGGATGCTGCATCTTGGAAGGAGATTTATTCATAGGTGAAGCTACCTGCAGGAATATTCTCCGCCGCCAGGAAATGCGGCGAGGTGTAAGCGTGGCCCCCACGGCATTTAGAGATTCACTGCTGCAGACGGTTGATGTTCTTTTCTTTCCCTCCCCATCACTGAAGGAAAGAAAAAGCAGACGGGGTGATGAAAGTCAGTCATCTTTCAAGGTGAGGGAAGAAAAAAAAATAAAAATAAATCTTTATTAAGTCTGCCTAATGTACAACCAAACTTGTGGGAGCATTTGCTGGGAAGCTTTAGAAGGCAAAGCGTGCTGTGTGTGAGGTTCACCTTGAACACAGAAGCGTCCAATTTTTTTCATGTAACACAGTGCTGGGAAGTTTGTACCATGTACCACCAGGAAGAATTCATAGCATTCATACAGTACTCAGCTGGAAGCTCAGAAAAAAAGCTAAGCTTTCTGAAAAGCTAAGAGAAAAACATGGTAATATTTAGCCTCTAAAACAGACAGTAATGGGTTTTGTTTTCCTATACGTCACTCTTACAGGGGCGATCTGATGTAAACCCCCTAAAAGCACAGACATTGCTTTAGCAGAGCACAGTGCTCCATTTAGTGCCATTTTAAATGGCATGATGACTTTACAGGTGAATATTTCATTGGAGGCAACATTCCAGCCTCCTCATGTAGCCTCTTCCCTATGATTCAAGTGGGCACTTCACTTGTACAAATGGAGTCAAACGTCCTCGTGTTTCATCAGCATCCCCAGCTGAAGGAGCAGAGTCTTTGCAAAGAGAGGGAAAGGCTCAGTTCCTACCAGAATGACCTGAAAGGAGCTCACCCCCTCCCCAGTTGCCATGCTGAAATATATTTACAGAGTGATTTTAATG
>JAVSBS010000538.1:43355-54112 GCA_033124195.1 Coracias cyanogaster | reverse complement strand
CGCTCCAGGGAGGCGGGAGGGGCGGCCGGTACCGACGGCGCGGACGAGCCTGGCGGAGGGGACGGTGGCAGCAGGGGCCATGTGCCCCGCGGCGGGGCCCACCGGCGGCCATGTTGGTGCACGCCCGCTTGCCGGACCTGTGCGGCCCTGAGCGGGGTCTGCTCCCGGCCTTCCTCCAACCCCGCTGGGGCTGCCGGCGAGTTGGGGAAGGCCCGAGGCAGCCTTGTCTCCCGGCGGTCGTGGAAGGGGGTGCCCAGTGCGGGCAGGGACGGGCCCGATGTGGTGTAGCCGGTAAAAAGTGGATGCTGCAGCTCAGTTCTGGTGTACTTAAAAGCCATCATCTGCAGGAACTTAAAAAATACGGTGTCAAAAAAAGCCCATCTGTTTGCTGCTGCTTTTTGTTTGAATCGTAGAATCATTCAGGTTGGAAAAGACCTCTAGGGATCATCAAGTCCAGCCTTCATCCCCACATCTCCCTGACCAGTAGACCATGTCCTGAAGTCAGGCCAGGCTTTGAAAACCAGTAAGCGTTGTTGCCAGAGACACAGGGTTCCTCAGACTTGCTTGACAAATGCCAAGATCCTATATGTGATGCTTGCCAGTTCTAAATTATAGCATACATGGCCCAACAATGCAACAGCAAGGCTTCTTCCTTTAGAGATTTCAGCTTTCTCCTCAGAGAGATCTGCCAGCCTGTGCTATCCCTTTCCCCTTTGTCATCTCTTCAGTCCTTGATATCTGGGACAGCTTTCCTTTTCTTGTGGCTCATCACTTAGTCACTTTAAAAATGTTCCACTGGAAATAATTTTCTCCTTTCTCTACCTTTAAATCTTTTCCTTCACCCCTCCTGCCTCCAAGCCCCTTCCCATTGTTCCCAAGTGCTTTAGTTAAGTCTTTGAAGTGTTACACTTTGAATGAAAAAAAATCGGGAAGCCTCTGGAAGGGAATTCACTGACATTTGTGTTTTGTACTCATTGACAACCTTTTCTGGAACAGATTTCTTGATCATCACTGTCCCCAATAAATGTTAATCCTACACCTTCCATTGAGTATTAATGCAGCATACTTGGTTGTAAGCAAAAGTATTATTAAGGCCTTGTTATACAGGCATGATAAAAATATCCCACAGTCAGAGTTAAGATGGAGCTGGGAATTTAAGAAGACCTGGTTACCTGGAGGACTAATGATCTGGCCATTAGAAGGGCCAACTACAGCACGGTAGCTAGGCTGAGAAGATTGGTGCTGCTTGCCCACGTCCTTTGTTTCCATCAAAAGGTTCAGAGAAATCAACCTTATTTTCAGACTATTAAGTTCAGTCAAGTGAGCATTCCTGGTGGAATATTGTCTGTCCTCTCTTGTGACCTCTACTTTTAAATCTGCATTTTGAAAACAACAGGTTTGATCACAAGTAAACATTTACCAACAAGAAAATTTGATACAGCAGCGAGGGATACAATAAGGAATTAAACATTTCTAGAGCCCCTTATCATTGAACAAAAAAAAAAAGAAAATTTTAAAGAGTGCAAAGTGAGGGAATTTTCAACCTGCTGATGCACTTCTCTTTTCTGTTCTGTGTCTTTTTTAATGTCTGTAAAAGATCTGCTTAGCAATTATAATTATGGTGAAATCATTGAAAGCTTATACATTATAGATGAATTAAAATCATTTGGAAACATCAAGTTACACTCCTGAGTAATTTAAATGGTTACCTGATCTTCTCATCTTACTTCTCTCATCTTCTGCTGCTTCTTTTCCCAGCTACTTTTTCTAAATTTGCTATTAAATTGTTTTATAAAGTCATCTCAAACCTAGAGAAATGTGAATTTTCTATGTGCTGTCCTGCATATAATCCAAAGAGGAAAAATAAGGAGAAGCTGTATATAAGCAGAGTTTTGATAAAGAAGAAGTATTCTGTATTGACAAAACAGTTGTTGGGTCTGTCAGATATTTAGCCTGGAATCTGGTTTTCTTTAATTTCTAACACTGTTTTTTTAATGATAGTCATCTTCCTCTTCAGTTACTCTTTTTTCTTCAAGGAATTATCCAGTTTCTGTCAGTAGTGTATTACAGTCAATATGAGATGAACAATATAATGAATTACATTACATCAGAAAGTGATTTTTAGTGTTCCAGTAAGTATGCACTGTATATTTTCATGCTACTTGCAGTAATCTTGAAATGTGCTGCAATTTATATGTATCATAGTAGAAAATAAGACCTCTGTGGAGGGAAAAAAAAACAACAAACAAACCAACCCCTCCCTCCAAAACAGAATTCTGATTTAACATTGGTTTTCTGTGTGACTTTTGATAAATCATATTTAAAGCTTTCAGTACTAAATGAAAGATCATAAACAACACCATGGTAGCCATATTTCTTGAACTTATGCTTTGAAATGGGGGAGTTGCCAAGAGGGTCCACAGGTGGCAGCTGCCCATGCTCCTAACAAGTGTAGGAATTGTTGAAAGCACTAATTACAACTGCAATTCTGATACTACTGAAAATAACGAAAACTTCCCATGCACTTCAGCAAGACCAAAACTTCCCCCAGTGCATTGAAAATATGTGTAACATAAAAGATTGAATCAAAGCTTTCATAAATAGAAGCCTTGAACATTAAATCACTACCTAGTCACAAGAGCTCCTGAAGACTGTTCTCATAATGAGGCAGAAAAGTAAGGGTTTGGAAAACTAGCCTCAAGCTCATGGGTTTTTTATACGAATTATTTGAGCCTTTTGAAAACACTGGGCAAGATTTTAAAAAATGTTTTGAAAAACGTGCTTTGCAATGGCAGTCATGTCCATAAGCAATATTGAAAATTCTATCTATTCAACCTTGTTTTCCTCTGATATCTTAATAAGCAATAGCAGGAGAATTGTCCTATAGGAATACAGGTGATCTCCATTAGCAACTGTCTTGGTGTAATGTTTGCCAAGTTCAGCAGGAGACACTTCACAAGCTCCTGATAAAATGTTAATTGTAAAGTATATACTCAGATTCTAAGTAATGCAGCTCTCAGAAAGGATGAGCTTTCATTTCATTTGAGAGCTATTGTAAAACTTTCCAAATACTTCCATAGGTAAAGTCAGCCCTTTTCTATTCCTTAAACTTTGCTTTGATGACGGCACTTGATTTTTCAGTAGGCTTTTATGGATACAGGCCCAAGTCAGTCAGTCATGGGGCACAGATCTTTTGCAGTACATCTGGAATGATGTGTTGCTTGTTAGAGCTGATAGGCTAATAGCTGTTAAAAATACAGACTTACTAAAAGTACTAAAATTATACAGTATAAATGTGTAATAATTTCTAGATTATTTCCAAGAATGCGTTTTGACTGATTGCATCAATATAAACATAGTTCACATGCAATTAATCTGTAAGAAATCATATGGTTATAGTATGTTTCTCACTACAAACTGCTGTGCTGAAATGATTTTCCTTCTGTAATGGACAATCAGATCCATGAGTTTTTGTTATCACTGCTGGCAAACCGGAGATGCAGAGGCCAGAATTAGAGTCGTTTGAAATAAGTATATATGAAGTAATGACATAAGTAATTCTTCATGGTTTATATTATATTAGTTTTCTATGTAATTGGAGCTCAGTTACATAGATATACCTTATGTGGATGTAAAAATAAATAGAACATACATTTAGTAAGTATTTAATGGGTGCATTATGATAATTTAAGAAGCAAGATTTTCAGAGGAGGATAAACCTTTTATTAGACCAAATTGTATAGGTTATAGACTGTACAAGTTATATGCTAGCGCTGAAACACTTTTACAGGCTATTGCTGGTATTTCAGTAGCTCACTCACTGAACATATTTGTGATGGGCTCCCTGACCAGAAGCAGCCAGCTTTAAATAACTCACTAATGGAGTAGTGGGTGAAAAAAAGACTCATTCTGAGCATCAGACAATTTTCTCCTACTTTTAAGGGATAAAGAAAACAAATGGGAAAGGATCCAGAGAAAAGCAAGAGGCTGAATGTAGGCGGAAGAGTGAAGAAGGTGTCTGCTATTGTGATTCTGGAGACATAGCTGCTTGTGGCATTTTCGTGGCTCAGCACTCTATGTCTGAAAATCTCCAAGTTTTCTTGTAAAAGAAGGTGATATATGATACGTGGAGTCTCTCACAAAGGAATAGTTCTTGTGTCTACCGGCTACTTCAAAACTTACTGAGGTTTTATGCATTAATAAAGCAGATGTTAATAGAATATAGAGTTATTACAGTCAGCATAAATATTGGAACCTGACCCAAACTTATTTGAAAACAGTGTTAGTCTTTCCATTGGTTTCAAAGTTTTCCTATTCATTGAATCATCACAGAGACTGCAGATTAGATTTTTATTTGCCAGTTCTAAGTCTGCTTCTGTGTTCAAAATGAGACATTTTTCTTTTTTAATTTTAATACACTCATTAAGTATGCTTACTCTGTGGTTGTGTTCTTAGCTAATTTGCTTAGCAATAGGATTTTATTTTCTAATGAGACAGCTATCTAAAAGCCTTCTGTAGAAATGAACAATAATGGGTATTTTTTATCACTCTGCATATCTCTTTTCTATATTTTAAATTAAATACTCCCTAGCTCTAAGAATGCTGAAATATTATTCTTTATTCTAAAACCATAGCTGTCTGACTAGCTATAGAAGTTTGTGCTTCCTTCAGTGATGCTTATAAGCTTATACTGGCTAAGAAGGCTACTGCAAAAATAAATATAATTTATATAATTTCCCAAGGACTCGATGTGTTAGTGTGACACATATCCTGGAAGTAAGATGATGAAAAGAAAACCCAACACTTCAGAAGCACTGAATCTTTTCTTTTGTTCCAGACACAGAAAAAATAGGAATATCTTAAGATATTTCTGCAAGAAAATTATGACGTTCATAGGTACAAGGTAATTTAAAACAAAATAACATCCCTGAGATTTTTAATCTTTTAATTTTTTGTACTTCATGTCAGAGCATTTATTTGTATGTCCATTCATTGTATGTGAATTTTGGTAAGGGTGCTTCAGTTGCAGACAACAGCAGACAGGAATCTAGGCATATATTTTCAAGGAAGACATTAAAAGACCTTATTAAAGGGTGCAATTATGTGAGCACAGATAAATAGAGCTATTTCTATAAGAGCTATTTAAGTATTACTTGTAAAATCATAAAGTGTTTCTTGCTCTGTTATTTTCATTAACTGAGGCAATTGCTTTTCTATGATATATACTAAAAACTGAGAATTATTTTTCTGATTTTTTAAATAGAATTATTTTAAACCAGTTTATTTGGAAAATTCAAGTTCTTCAGTTTCAGGAACGAAAACCAAATTCCACTTATTATCACAGGCGTAATTGTCCTCCCTGTGGAAATCTATAGATGCCATCATGAACTGGAATCTTTTTGTGTTTAACAATACAATGGCAAACAAAAAGCTGGTCACCACCCCTCTAGGTTTACAGTCAGAATACACTGAGACACTTAGAACTAGAGCTAGTTTATATTGTAGTGAGATATTTCTTTTGAAAACAAAAAATATATCAGGAAGCAAGAGGAGACTTGGGAAGAGATATTACTGGGAAGACTATTCCTACTAAGTTACTTAGCTTTCACTAGTGTGATAATGATGCCAGTTCTAAACATTACTACACTTTCCAGCCTGGAGAAAACTTCAATGCATAAAATGTATTATAGTTTAAGAAAACCCAGACTTTTTGATATATATGAAATAACCCAAAAGCACAAAAAGTATTTGTTCTTTTTGTTGAAAAATCTTTACCTCCTAGGGCTGAACTGATCATTCTATCTTCACGGACTGTAGTGGGACTATTCAAATTTTTTTTCCCTGCTTTTTTGCATTTAATTCTCACTTTGGCTTTGCATTAATATATTTTTTCAATTATATATCTCTTTTGGCTTTCAGTAAGATAAAAGTAAAGAAAATTAAATGAAAATAAAAACTAAGTAAATAAAGGAGAGGAAAGGCCTGTGACTTAAATAGAGTGACTTCATCACTAATTATGTTCACTTCCTATGCTGAGATATGCTGAATGTTTTGTCAGAGGTCCTTAATTCAGGTTTTAACTCAAAGGACCTTAAGTGTGTTTTAGTACCCTGAAGCTAAATCACATCCAGTGCTCTTAGCCTCTTTAGCGTCTGAATACAAGTCGTTCTACCATGAATGACAGACCACTTTATTTTAAACCTTTTATAACTTTGAAGATGTTTGTTTTTAATCTTCCAGATATTTTTACCTGTTTATTTTCTTAGGCTAGAGGACTGTTCTTTGAAGCTTCTGTATTGCAGAAAAACAGAAAGAGCATTTTCCAAAATGTAGTAAGTGTAAAGATTTTACATTTGGAAACTGCCAAAATATTCAAATAGAGGCAAAATAAGCCGTTTGGTTTTTGACCATGACTGAAATGAAAAAGTGTCCCTCAGCAACTAAATAAGGGGGAAGTACAGGAAGAAATTCTGATGTCTGTGTTAATATCTGATACAAGAATGTAGTGATGATTTTACATTCATCTTTGCTTCTAAGGTTTGCTTAACTCAAAGAATGCTTGTGATTTCATCTGTTACTGGCCACGTTTTTTTGAGTGCACCCATGTGGTACTCAATGGAGCACATTTTTGTGGACTTCAATGGGACTAAAAGCCACATGGAATTTTGCAGGAATAAGGATTCTTCAGCTGCATTAAGACCTTATTTAACAAACTACTGAGCTCTTGAGAGGTACTGCATGAGCACAGTTTCCATAAAAGTCTCAAAATAGATATTCAGGACCTGCAGAATTAGGGGATCGTGCTGGTTCTTACAACCTTAGCAATGGAGTTATTGCTGTGGTCTCTAAAATATAGCACACCTGAGAAGCATGGTAATCTGAAGAAACTCTTAATTCATTGCACAGGATGTAAATTCTTTGTTGTACTAGGAAAGTATTTTGTCAAATTGTAGCAAATGGTTTTAAAAAGTAAGATTCAGTTAACTGGACCAAGCAAAAGATAACACACTAAAGGAAAAATAGTCGACTGCATCAATACATGAATGTAAACAAATGGGCTAAGTGGCTAATCTTTAGAGAAGAAAGGAATTAATCAAAAGATGTTTGTGAGTCAGCCATGTCATTCTGTTCTGTACAGTAACCTGTAAGATACATAAAATACCTTTTCTGTTCAAGAGTTCTGATAAGCTGAAGTAACATGTTCAGTTTCTTTCATAAAACTTCAAGAAAAACAGGTCATTTGGAGAAGTTCTGAAGGACACCAGCAGAATGACGAAAGGCTTAGGAAACATGATGCCCAAAGATGGATGGAAAGACTTGGGGTTATTTAATCTAAACTTAAGAGTATGTTTTTCTCATGTGGAGTCATGTGCTATATGAAGAACAGAAACAAAGAAATAATTGTTTCTGTGTGTGCATGATACACAAGAGAAGAAGTAATGAGACTAAATTCTGAAGTGAACTATTCTTATTAGACAATAGGACAGACTTTCTGACAAAAAAAATATTGAGGCATGGAACAATTATTCTGAAATTCGCATTACTGAATGGATTTTTTTTGGACCAAGTTAAAAAAATACTTAGTTTAAGTAGCTGATCTGTCTCAGAGTAGATAGATGAACAAGAGACCTTCTCAAGGTCGTTTCAACTCTCCTTTTCTATGGTTCTATAAAATTTGGTATAAAACTTCTACTTACTTTAAATTTATTCACTTCTTAAAGCTATAATATTCTCAGATGGCATTATTCTAAGCTGTTTACATGAACCCAAAGCAATCACTAGCTGAGGATGGAAGTCTGTTCATAGACAGACTGTGAAATAAATGTTTACAATTTGTTGCTTTTTTGTGGCTTAGTATATGTTAATTGTATTTGATTGGATGTGGTTGATATATGCTTAAAGCTGTCATTTAGTTTTATTTTACACAATCTTACATGATTGTTCATTGCCACATTTTCATGCTGCGTTAGTTCTTTGTTCTTTTTTTTTGTATATTGACGGTGTCATTCAGTTTTGTCATTTGTGTGTTTTATTGTGTGTTTTAATGTTATTGGTCGTAGTCTTTTAGATAACTCATAAAAATCTAAGTAGTGCTAAGTGGTTTAAAAAATAAATTTTAAAAATTATTTAATAATTTGATTAGTGGCAAAAAGGAATAAACATTGTAAACAGTGTTTTCTGATGTATCATAATTACATATGTGTTCAACTGAATTTGCTAATACTAGATGCTCAATGAAGCATCTAATTATTTTGAAAAATTGCAGTTGGAAGCTACATTTGCACTGAGTATGAACAGGAGTTCCCAATACTGATTTCTGCACCTTTAAGAAAGCAGTCAAGCATGAAGGAGCATAATAGCACATCAAATTTTGAGCTTGCAACACTTGCTAATACAAATATTCTTTCCATTGAGGAGAAGGTCAATTTATTTGCATATGATTATTAATGCTGATATAATTTATAGCTGTAGAGAGGATGTCCAAGGCGGCATTTTCTAAGAAAACAGGACATTTTTCCAAGAATACATGTTAGGAAGAGTCATGTAGATCATGTTTGTCTCAACCTTGGTGAATATGGGTATTTTTTTGCTAGTTTCATGTGAATCTTTTGTATGATTCTGTTCACAGGACAACACTATAATTGATGAAATACTGTGTATCTGAATATGTCTTCTCAAATGTGAACCTGTCTCTGAAGCATTTACAACAGTGAGAGTGTGGGAGTTTTAGCTTCTCTGTGGCTTAGACCAGTAGATTCTTCTAAACAAGGTTCATTTCTTTTTAAGAGTAGGGACTGCTGAAGAGGCCAGCAACATTACCAAAAAGATAATTGCCAAAAACATCTGTTGTGTAGTGGGCCAGGCTGGCAGCCAAGCACCCACCCAGGTGCTCTCTCACTCTCTCCACCCTCAGCATGACAGGGGAGAAAATAGATCGGGAACGAGACAACTCATGGGTTGAGATAAAGGCAAGGAGGTCACTGTGGCAGGCGGAATAGACTTGACTTGAGGAAATTAATTTATTGCAAATTAATATAAATATTTAGTTACTCTTTCAAGTGTTAAGAAACAAAAACCAAACCAAGAAAAAAGCATTAAGATATTTAGGGGAAAAAAAACCCACTCCTTTTTCCAAGCTTGACTTCACATCAGACACCCCTCCTCCCACCTTGTTATAGCCACAGATTGTGCCCAGTGAGACAAGGAACAGCACCAGTGGAGGAGCAGTGATCCCGATCCATTATGCAGTCAGGACATAATGGTTCCTTTTGTTACTTCTTCTTTACTCTTTTTCTCTTCTCTGGCGTGGGTCTTCCACAGGCTCTGTCCCTTCAGGAGTATCTGCTCTGCCATGGAGCACCTCCTGCCCCTCTTGCTATTTCCCTCTGATTCCTTCCTCCTATCTCTATTCCCTCTTTCTCTCCATGTTCCCTTCACCAGAGTTTTCTGTCCTTTAACTTACATACAAGTAAGGCAACATGGACTTCATTAATGGACTCGGCTTTGACCTCAATGGGTCTGGCGTCATCTGGAACTGACTGTGTCCAGCAGAGGACAGTCCCTGATATTCTTCCACAGAGGCCACCCCTGCAACTTCCCACTACCAAAACCTTGCCGCATCAACACAGAAACTTTTATCCACATTTCTTTTTCAGAGAGAAGATCCATATCCCAGCATCACTCTTTAAGAACTGAATAGAATCATCAGAAATTTGAAGTTCTGCATGCTCTCATCAACTTTCATCCTTCCCTTCTTCTCAGCCTGCCTCATGTCTTTAATTTAAACATATAATATATAAAGTGTGTATTTTATAGCTGTTAGTCTGACTTACGTCAGGTATTGCTATGCACTGACAAAGATAATTTATTATTTTTATTGACATCCAGTTCTAAATTTCCCTCAAGGTGGGCAAATTTTATTCTTATTTGTTAGGTTTATTACTGTAGCAAGTAGGAGTTTTATCAGAAGATAACGCCACATTGTCCTGAAGAGAACCACAGCTGATGACAGTCAGTGCTTTCAACCATTAGAAGACAAGAGAAGGCTGCAAGGTAATAAGGTCAGCCTGATGAGAGGTAGTTTTAGCACAGCAGCAAATTAAGCATTGCCAAGGTCAGCAGTCCAATTTCTTAGTGAGTCATCTGTCCATTTTCCTGTTGGTCTGACAGAAGCCAGTCTCCACATGTGAGAAACAGTCAAGAGGGAAAAAAAGCCAGAAGGCATGAACTGTGGTGGACAAGATTTTTTAGAAGGATCATAATGAACAGTGTAGGTCATTACTTTCATTGGAGAAATATGCAATAATCATTCCAGAGTATTCTGATACCCCACAGCTAGTGTATTTGGCTAAATGATAGTAGAAATCACAAACAGATTTTTTTAAAAAAGGCAAAAGAGAACTGCAGTAGTGATTAAAGATAATTATACTTCTCTTAAACTCTGAAAATAGCATTACTACCTATGAACTCTGCCTTTTTTCTTATCTACCCTTCCTCACAGTACTTTCATTAAGCTCTTGGGATAAGAAAAAGAAAACAAGTAGCTGAGAGTTTCTGTGTGCTGTGGTTCAGTGCCTCTGGCCCCTGTGGAGAGAGCTTTCTACATAGTTTTTTTTAGGACTGTGGTACTGCAGTTTGGCACATCTCACAAGTGGGAAGATGCAAAGGTTACTATCTTGAACAGGGGTCCTCAAACTTTTTAAACAGGGGGCCAGTTCACTGTTCCTCAGACACGTCGGGGGCCGCTGCACTGTCCC